>APFE030861276.1:0-11140 GCA_000404065.3 Pinus taeda
TTTGATGTCTTTCTCTCATTTCTAAAGCTTGTTCTGAAGAGCTGAGGTTTGAGACTTTCTTAGGAAGCTGGTATAGGTTGTGATAGACCTACATTGACTGCAAATAATCAAGGAGACGATATTTTTGTGTAACACTTCCTGACCGAGCATGTTATGAAACAAGCTCTCAAAAAGATAGAAAAGATAGATAAATGCATTAGAAATTGACCTCTTCGAGGGGGAAACCTCCTTTACATTACACAAATGAACAATTCATGGATGATACAAAATGAAAATACCTCCTTTCTATATATAGGAGTCTAAGGGGTCATAATATAATGAAAGCCGACATAACAATAATAATGTAAGGGCACAACATTAACAATAGTGGGCTTCTATGGGACACAATACTAACAATATGGTTACTACATTGGCACAACAATATACTAAGGGGGTTGCACTAATAACAATAAGGGGTTACACTAATAGCATAGGGACCTAACATGCCCCTCTCCTTCAAAAAGTATTGTCCTCAACACTTGAGTAGTTTTGGATGTTTCTCTATAAAATTATCATCCTTCCTTGTGGAATCTTTAGCGGGTAAGTTCTTCCACTTGATGATATACTCTGAAATTTATCCATTTCGTAGCTGTCAATTTCTTGGTTCTGTGACTGCTTCAGGTTCCAATATGATTTTTCCTTCCTTGTCAAGTTCTGGCAATATTGTTTGAACTGGGATCTTCTGCAAGTTTTTAATGAGTTCCCACCCTGCTTCGTCATTCTTTCATTCATCCCTTGCTTTTTTTTATCAAATTTGGTTGGATAATTATACCCACCTCTAACATTTCTGCAACCATACGTTCAATTTCACTCCTTTGGGCATATGGATATCTGTAAGGCCTAATGTTTGGAGGAACACTTCCTGGAATCAGATGAATAGCATGATCATGATCATGAATAGGTGGGAGGCCTTTGGGAGTCTCAAATACCTTAGAATGATTGTCTAATACTTTTTGAGATCTACAAAAATAGATGATTTCAATGTAGGAACCTCTAACGAACATAATTGTACAATTATGCCTTTTTGTTCTTTCTTTAGAAGTTTTTTCATTCTGTTAGAGCTAATTATATTTCTTGATTTCCCTATGATGCCCCTTAATTCAAATTCCTTTCATTTCGAAGAAAATTTCATGAAAGTTATTGAAAATTAAAAACTATTGTACCAAAGGATTGTAGCCATTGGACTCCTAGTACAACATCAGCACCACCCATTGGAATGGAAATCATTGGGTTATTCAATACATATTCTCCCATGGATAAATTGATATTATGGCACTTTCCAAAGTAATTTATGGTTCCTCCACTTGCAACCAACATTTGACACTCTGATGCTAGATATAAGAAACAATTCAATTCCTTAGCTATCTTACAATGAATAAAATTATGGGTACTACCCGAATCAATCAACACTATTACCTTTTTCTTCTTGATATGTCCTTCTATATTGATAGTTTGAGGAGTGGTAATTCTGACCAATGCATTAAAAGGTAGGGTCTAATTTATTTCTTCTTTCTCTGGGGTTGGTTCCTAGTGAGTATCCTTTTATTTTGACGTTTCTTGATCCTTTTCTTCTTGATATTTCACTGCTTGAACCTTCTTCTTCTTGATATGTCCTTCTATCTTGAGAGTTTGAGGAGTGGTAACTCCTGCCAATGTAGTACAAGATATGGTCGGATTCATTTCTTCTTTCTCTAGGGTTGGTTCCTTGTGTATATCCTCTTCTTTTAATGTTTCTTGATCCTTTTCTTCCTCCTCTTCACAATATATGTAAAATAATTTCTTCTCAACACACTTATGACCTTTAATGTATTTGCTATCACAATTGTAACAAAGCCCTTTTTCTCTTTTTTCTTTCAATTGTTGTGGTGTCAACCTTGTAGGTTGTGTGAGGCTAGGAGAAACAACACTTCTATATTTATAGTTGTGAGTGGTAGACTTCCTTGTTGTCATAATTCTTCTTTCTACTTTCTTGCCAACCTGTATGCCTTCTCCAATGAATCAGGTTCCCAAAGGCGAACCTCATGTTGGATGTTATCTTTTAAAGTCCCTATGAAGACATCAATCCTCTGCTTCTTTGGAATATCATATACCTTTATATTCAATTTTTGGAATTCCTCAATGTGCTCTACCATCGAACCATTTTGTTTGAGATTTATCAATTGGCTAAAGAAGGTGTTGCTCTTTGTCTCCTCATAATGTGCTATCATTTCCTCCGTGAAAATTGACCAGGTGGCAAGTGATTTACGATAAAAAATCCCTTGGTTCTAAATACAAATATACAATACATACCTTTTGTAATAGTTCCACATCATGTAGATCAAAATATTGTTGCATCTATAGTATCCATGTTACCGGATCTTTGCCATCAAACTTCTTCATATCTCATTTTCTTGCTTTTAGGATCTCGATCTTGAAACGAATGTAACTCTGTAGTTTCAAATCTCCAAATTCTGGAATTGCAACTTATGGTAGCCCTCTGCATCATCTTTCCAATCGCACCAGTTTGATCGAAATCAGATTCTCCAATAAAGGGTTATGCCCAATCTCCCAAGATGACTTGATTATATAATTTTTCAATAGAGCGAACTTGTATGTTGTGCCACATGCCACCGTTTTGACCTTCAAACCTACCAATGATGCACAAAAAATCAAATTCTATCCTCTTTCTATAAATTCTTACGAAATTTCAATCTGATACTCAGAGAGAAAGTTATGACGATTTTCCCAAGGTCACATGTTTGGGATGTAATTCAAGAGCCTACAAAAACCCTAATTTCCTTGGATCATATCTCTGAAAATATAGCAATACAAGATCTGAAATTCAGACCTAAGCTTCAGCAACAATTCAACTCAAATGGGTTTTAATTTCAGAGTCTGAGCCTTCGTATAAAAATAAAGTATAGAGAAAATGCAAGGATGACCTATTTGAGATGGAATTTTGGAGCTTTTAAAAACCCTAAATTCCTCATATCATATATCTGAAAATATAATGTGACAAGATTTGAAATTTTGACCCAACATTTAGAACGATTTGGCTCAAATGGGTTTTTGTTTTAGCTTTTGAAACTTCGTAGACAAAAACTTATAGTGAAAATTCCACAATAAGGTATTTGGAGCAGCGAAACCCTAGAATCCAAAGCTCTGATACCAAATGTTATGAAACCAACTCACAAAAAGATAGAAAAGATATATCAACACCTTAGATATCAGCCTCTTCAAGGGGGGAACCTCCTTTACATTACACAAATGAAAAATTCTTGGATGATACAAAATGACAAGACCTCCTTTCTATATATAGGAGTCTAAGGGGTCATAATATAATCAGAGCCAACATAACAATAATAATCCAAGGGCACAACAGTAACAATAGTGGGCTTCTATGGGGCACAATACTACCAATATGGGTACTACATGGCCACAACAATATAATAAGGGGGTTGCAATAATAACAATAAGGGGTTACACTAGTAGTATAGGGACTTAACATAGCAACTTAGCTTCACCGAGCCCAACTGAACTACGCACTACGTAGTCTCAGCCCTCAAGCTTTCCCCTTATCTATTAGAACTGTGTAATGCATAGAATCTCATCCCCCCTTGGCATCCAAAACTGCGTAGAGGCTTCTCCCAGTGTCCTTTCCCTCAGCCCGACCCCACTACCTCCAGAGACTGCGTATTTTTGTCCTTCAATCCCCCCTGAGCTATGCATTGCCCAGTCTCAAAGCCTATGCTCTCCCCCTGACTATTGGAACTACGCAATGCGTAGTCATTGTGCCCCTCTCCCTAGTTTGTGACTTGTCTTGGGCTCATTTCATGGATAATAATGCATCATCTTAGACTAGGGGGTTTTCAGATTGATGTTGTTCTGTCATGAGTGAGTTGCAGGAACACGTATGCTATCAAGTCATGGTGAGATGATGAAGAAGGATTAGGAGGAGGGAAGCATTCCTAAAGAATCTCTTGTAGCTGAAATCACAAGTGGATCAATCAAGAGAAAGAAAAGGGACACAAGTTTTCAACTACCATCCAAGACTAAAGATCATTGAAGACTCATCATCACCAAGCCATGTGGCAGTGAAGAGAAAGCATACCCAAGAAGACATTCAACACTCAACAACAACAATGACTTGACATTACCACATCACCAGGTAGTCCATGTCATCAGTGTCATGTCATGTCATGTCATGAGTGGTCATATGCCACATCACTATTGTGGACCATATATATTGTATTCAAATGTATTGTAAAGTGGAAGTCCAAAGGACACACATGAATATGGAGCAATGTAAGTTGAAAAGTCGTAGGAAGTTGAACAATCATGAGGGTAGTCAAAGAGTCACAAAGGGGAAGCATCACCCCTTGGTTATATATACCCCCTCATTGTATGAGCATGGGACTTTTCACCTTGGCTCCTCCCACATGACATTAGAGAGATCAACCAATTCTTTGAGGAGTAAGGAGTGGCTCCAATGTCCCACTATTAGGGCTAGTGATGTACATTGTAAACATGTGTCTTGGAACCTTTTCTTAATAACAAAATCCTTTAAGACCAACATGTTCTTCATTCATGGACTATGAATGTTTGTAAGCCTATTATGTGGAAGTTTGCATTTCATGTTTGCTTTCACATGTACTAAGATAGTTGAACTATTTCTATTATTTTAGTGCTTATGTTATTGAGAATGTGCTCTAATGATTGTCGTTGTTGTCCCATCCTTATTGAATATTCCATGGGATATTAGACAAATCTTCCTTTGTATGTTGGTTGTAAGGATATTCGCATCCGCTGTGGACTATTCCATTGGATGTTAGATGGATCCTTCTAGTTCATGTGTGTCTCTTCTTGGGTGGTATTATTATCCCTCACTAAGAGGCTCACTTATCTCCCCCATTTTTAGTAGAAGAACCTTGACACAGTTTCAACTGCACACTCACCAAGCACACCCCCTTGCTTTTTGAGGACACCATTTCATCCCTCTCTCGTGCTGGCAGCTAGATCCAAGGAAAATATTTAAGGATTTGGCATTCAATCCTTTATACCAGATGGGACTCCTACACCAAACAGTGTGAGGTCTGGTTGGGAATTCATACCGAGGATATCCCATAATTGTTGGCGGGTCCAGCACTGTAAACAAGACCTCATCTTCTAAATAATGAAGAAGATTGGCAAGTCTTCCAAGACAATGAAATAATATGTGCCTTCCTTCAAAACCAACCAGATGATGATAATAAAATCATTTCTTTAAAAGATAATAAATTTCCTCTTAACCTCTCTCTAGAAAATTCTTTTTCTCCTAGTGATGTCCGCACATCAAAAACTAATCATGTAGAATAATTGAAAAGAAATATTGGTGAAACCATCCCAATTAACATTGCTACTCATGATGATCCTAAAATATTATAGATTGGATCCCAATGTTCTGATCAGGAAAAGGAAGAGTGTATTTCCCTCTTCAAGGAAGTCTTTGCTTGTCCATATAATGATATTTGTGGTTTTGATCCTAGTATTATACAACATGCTATTCCAATTAAACCAGATTAAAATCCTAGTAGACAAAGACAAAAACTTGGAAATCCTTCTCTCAAAGCAACCATCTATAAGGAGATAGAAAACATGCTTAACATACATGTTATCTTCCTTGTAAAGTATTTCGAGTGGGTAGTTAATTTGGTCCCATTTGAAAGAAAATTGGGGATATCTACCTTTGTGCTAATTATAGGTCCTTGAACAAATCTAATGTGAAAGACAATTTTCCCCTACCAAATATGGATCAAATTTTAAATAGGTTGTCAGATCTCAAATGATGTCACTCTTAGATGGATTCTTTGGTTATAGCTAGATTCGCCTCAAAAAATGATAATAAATTCAAAACCACCTTTACTACATATTTGGGTACCTTCGCTTATGAATGCATGTCATTTGTCTTAATATAATGCAAGTGACACCTTTCAGAGGGCCATGCAATTGGATTTCTATGATCTCATTGGGAAGATCATCCAAATCTACCTTGATGATATGATTGTTTACTGCAAGCATTAAACTGATCACTTTGACCATTTCATATGTGTCCTCCAACAATGTAGACATTTTGGCATTTCCCTTAACCCCAAGAAATCTATGTTTAGTGTCACAGCTGGGAAACTGTTAGGACATATTTTCTCAGAAGTAGGCATTAGCATTGATCCTAATCATATTACTGCAATTAAAAATCTTCCACGAACAAACTCCAAGAAATAAATTCAACCCTTAATGGTTAATATTTCACAAAAGAGTTCATCATTTATACTAATGCTACAAGGGAGGAATTCTCTGGAATTCTTATGCAAAAAAATGATCTAGGAAAAGAACATATGATTTCTTTTATGATTCAAAGATTGTCTAACGAAGATTTTAAGTACTCTTTAATTGAAAAACACACATTTTTTTTGGTAAACGAAATTGAAAATTTAGACATTACATTCTTGGAAAACATACACAGGTTAAAATCCCTTTACCCGCAATTAAATTTCTCTTGTCTCAAACTTTGCTTTCAGGGAAACTTGCCCACTAGTTGGCCAAAATACAAGAACATGATTTGATAATTTCAACTTCTAAAACCATAAAGGGATGTGACTTAGCATTACATTTAGCACAATATCCTAAGACAAGTGTTTCAAGTGATGATGATGAGTCACTATTTTCCTTTTTTTTAGTCAATGAGCAATTAATCGATGTAGAAAACCACCCCTAGTATAGTGACCTCGGTTTTTATCTTCAAAACCAAAAGTGCCTGGATATTTTGGATAAATTCCAACATAGATGTTTATGCTTAGATTCTTCAAAGTATTTGATTTTGAACACAAGGTTGTATTGCATATCATATGATGGATTCTTCTTGAGATTTGTAGATGATAAGGCGTTGTTAAGCTGTTATCAATTTCTCATGGTTCATCCCAAGAGGATTTTCATATAGGAGGTCATTTCACAACTAAGGCCACTGCTCATAAAATTCTCATATCTGGTTTTTATTGGCCTACAATATTTACTGATTGCTATAAATATGTGCAAAGCTACAAAGACTAATAGCAAGCAACAGGGAGAGAGAAATTTCATGCTCTGCCCCTTCACCCTGTAATTCTTGAATTCCCTTTCGCTAAATGGGGATTAGATTTCATGGTATCGATAAACAATCCCTTTTCTACAACTAACATATTTATTTTAACTACCACTGATTATTTCACCAAGTGGGCAAAAGTTGTTCATCTGGAAAATGCACATGATGAACAAGTAATTGAATTTTTAGAACATAACATTTTCTCATGCTTTGTATTGCCTCTTGAATTGATTTTAGATAATGGTCCTGCTTTAATATCTTCCCATTTCACTTAGTTTGTAGTAAATATCATGTCAAGCATTCTAAGCGTTAATATATTACTCTCGAGGTAATGGTATGGCTAAATCTACCAAAAAAAATCTTATCTGGATTTTGAAGAAATTAATCAATGAAAAACCAATATCTGGCACTTCATGTTGAAATTTATGTTATGGGTAGATCATGCCACCATTAAATCTAGCATAAGTGCTTCTCCCTTTCAACTTGTCTATGGTAAAAAGGAAATTATACTTGCCAAATTAGAACTTTTATCTCTTTGTCTAATTGTACAAGCTGAAGAACCAACTCAGAATAATATCCCTCAAAGAGTGCTAGCTTTGCTGAATTTAGAAGAGAAATGTAATCATTCCTTAGAAAATCTGCGACAAAGAATGAAAGCTATCAAGAAATATTTTGATAAGAAATCTAAGAATGTGAATTTCATTGTTAATCAAAAGGTCCTTACGTGCGATCTAGCTCACGCAGATAAGTGCAAACATCATAAATTTTAGAAACTATGGATTGGCCCCTTCAAATTTTCTGTAGTTTTTGGACCAAGTACAGATCTCCTTAAAATCTCAATGATCGTATCCTCCCTTACACCACCAATGGATCACATCTAAATCCATTTGTGGAAGGGAAATTAGAATAAAATTACTATGACAAACCATGATCATGTACAAAGTTTTTCTTTATTGCTTTCTTTCACTTTTATTATGTTTCATTGTTTTGATCTGTTGTTTTCTACAATACAGTACTTGTTGCTGACAACTCTTTTCTGTAGAATTTATGTTTTTGAAACAACCAATTTTTACTACTTTTTTGTTTTAACAGTAAGGAAATCTTATCAATGGAAATATCCTTCAGTAAATGATCATTATAAATGGCATATGCTTAGTTGATATTTTACATGGTACCTTCTAAAAGCATTGTATCTTTTTGAAAAAAGGACACCCTAGAAACAAGATTTTTTGCTGAGGAACTAGGCACTATTCCTCCTTATCATTATAGGGACAGTCCTTGAAGTGTTAAACCTTATCATTATCTGCAAAAAAACCTTTATAGGTTTTGTCTCCCAGTCCCTCTTCTTTCTACCCATGCTTCCCTCCCATTGGAAAACCTGCAACCTACTCTTCTGCAGTTACATACGCTTTATAAAACCAAAGATTATGAGTTCTAACCCGCTTTGCAAGTCTCCCTATGAAGTCACCAATGTTGATGATAATCAACACTAATTCAACTCCAAAATCATTACACATTTTAAATAATTAAGATATCCTATAATAATTTCTTAAAAGCCTAATAGGTGGGACCCCTTTTAAGAAAATCCTAGCCACAAAGGTGCTACTTCTGAATCAAGTTAATCTGCACTGAATAAATTAATTTTTTATAATCATCAGTCATATGTTTTCTTCTAATTAATTGGATCAACCACTTCTATGCCTATGCACAAGTGCTGGAAGGAACATAGATACTATATGCTAGCAAATTTTGGCTCATATTAGTCGATGTCAAAGGCTTGCTTTTATATATATATATATATATATGATATGTTTTACTGATGTTTAATAATGTGTTCCCAAACTTTTAATACCCAAGTTTTGGGAGTCGGGTTATAGCCATGATGGTGATATATTCTATATATTATGATTATGGGCCAGTATAATGGTGCGGATTATGGGTTTTTATACGATTCTAAATCGTGTTTTTATGCTATGTTTTGGTCCTGGACATATAATTTGTTACATGGGTTTGTTGCACCGTTTTGATTCTCAAATAACCTTGAGGAATATAGTGAGGGTATTTTGATTGGCATTGCATTTTCTGGTATGGCTATGATCACTCATACATACATGTTTGGAACATATATATGTGGTATTGGCAAACATAACTCAGCTCATGAGGATTTCTCGCATCTCACTCTTGCACTTACTCTACCACCTCGAATTGTGTATTCCAATTCTTGTCAATTCGCAAAACCCTTCAATGTTGCCATTTGCGTCATTTTGTAATTCTTGTTGTTGAGATTTTTCTGTTTTAGTCAAAATAGACAAAATCCCAGTGTGTGACAACAATAGAAAATCTGTTGCTAGATTATCTCCAGGTTGTTGGGAGCAAATTAATGCATCCTAAATTTGATGTGAGAGTAGTTAAATTCTCTCTGCTATAAAATAGGTTGTCATACGGATAGCTGGGGGAGAGTGTGAGGATTTCTTGATGTAATCCCCAAAATTTGATTAATATATTCCTGATGCCTATGTTTGGTGGACGTAGCCCAGATTGGTTGGGTGAACCACGTTAAAAGCTGTGTTCTATGTGTTTGATCTTCTGCTGTGTTAATTCTGTGTTTATTTAATATTGTTGTGCACCCGATCCAACAATTGGTATCAGAGCATGTTGGAGGTGAGGTGCTGGAGGAGCTGCACAGTTTGGAGGTGGAGCGCTGGTATTGCTGGCTGAGCTTGAAGCTGTTGGTGCGTGGAGAACAACAATAAAACGCTGGTGCGTTCAGAAGGTGTGTGGATCCTGAATTATTTTGAAATCGCTGTACATTGCTGGTAACGTTTGCGCATTAATCGCTGGTGCATGTTTTATATTATCTGTTGTGTTAAGTTTTTTATTAAATGCTCATAAACCATAAAGCGGATTCTTAGCTCAGCAATAGAGATGGACGTTTTTTGACCAACTCAATCCAGACTCGGATCACCTTTACGAAAACACGGAATAATTTTTTTTTTTTCGATGGGACTGCGCGTTTTTCAGAGGAAGGGCGATGGCTGTACAAAAAGATAGCCAGTGAGAATGTTGTTAACCGCCAATAGGTTTTACCAATGAACGATTATTTCTTTCATTCATTGAATTGATAAAACGCAGTAGGAATGTTTAAAGCGCAATTTAAACAAGTTGAGTCATTGATTTAAAAAAACTGTGGGAATGTTTAAAGCGCAGTAAAACACGTTGAGTCATTTTTTTTTTTGAAAAAAAAAGGCAGTGCCAGTTAAAGACAGCATTTAAAAACACTTCCAGGGAAGCAGTAAGTACTTTAGTGGGCGGCTCTTGCAATTCTGTGCGAAACAGTAAATAAAAAAATCATAAATTAAAGATTGGTTTATTGGTGCAAATAGAAAACAAGACGCATATGTATTTTTTGTTTCTTGTGGGGCAGAATTTGCACTAGTAAAAAGGAAAGTTTTTTTTTAAGAAAAGTAATATGAGTGCTCAGGCATTTTTTTGGTGGTGTAAAAACCAATGTAAAGGCAATTTTTTTTTTTTTTTTAATGGCATAAGTACAAAGACATAGGCAAAAATTTTCAAAGGCATAGGCAAGTTTTTTATTGCTGGTTGGATATTGAAGATTATTGTATTTTTTGTTGATACAAATGGCGAAAACACAAAGTGCCCGTTTTGAAATTGAAAAATTTAATGGCAAGAACAATTTTGAGATCTGGAAGGTGAAGATGCACGATCTGCTGGTTCAACAAGGTGTGGCGAAAGCACTATTGGGGAAAAACAAAAGACCTGCTTCCATGACGGAGGATGAATGGGATGAGATGGATGCTAGAGCTCTGAGCGGAATTCGGTTATGTCTGGCAGACGATGTTCTGTTTAACATTGTGTCAGAGAAAACCGTCGCAGGCCTGTGGTCGAAGCTTGAGAAGCTCTACATGACGAAGTCTTTGACAAACCGAATTCTCCTGAAACGGCAGCTTTACAGTTTGCGGATGAAAGAAGAACCTCAATTGCTGATCA
>APFE030861278.1:0-21407 GCA_000404065.3 Pinus taeda
TATATATTGGCGATCAGAGGTTCCAATGAAGGGACATTGGCTCAACAGTGCCCCCTAACTATGTTAAGTTGTTGGTTGTAATTTTGTCGGGGGTTCAAACCTCGTGACCTCCTCTCACTTTGTTGTTTTTTTTATATAGTGTAAACAATTGTGAAGCCATTGTCTGCTAGTGTAACCCCTACCCATTTGACCACCTGGTATAACCTCTGAGAACCATGTCACTGTGTTTCCCAATGCCCACTCTACTTTGCAGGTTTGTGATCCAGGTGGATATTAGGGGCCAACTACGTATTCCACTTGAACCCCAATATTGTTTCCTTTTATTTTCTTTAGTCCTATCAAAACTTTCAATTTTTGGCAGTTTTTTAGGTCTTGATCTTTCAGACCCATTTTGAAGCCCTAAATGACATTTTTTAAAAACGCACCAAGCCTATAGCAAATGTGAAGAGGATTTTCAAGAAAAATTGTTTTCCTCATATAGATATTTCTAACGACGTATTATGCGTTCCAAACAAAGATCATATGGCTGCATTATGACCTCAGGAAGTTGGTGTTCCAACTAATCCCAATGAGTCTCACAAACTTTTGGTGCTTCATTTCCTAGGGTTATATTTTTGGATGTTTAGGGTTTTCCATTATTTCTCAATAATAAAAAGGCATCATAGACTCATTGTAACACATTTCGTAAGGCATGTAGCTATCACATCTCTTCTCATATATAAGTTACCATCACCCAAGACAGTTTATTTCCATTTTACATGTAAACAATTTGAGTATTTGTTATTAAAGAATTGAAGTTTAGTTTTCTTTATACTACTATGTTTATATTTAAATCTATATTTCGTTTCATTCTTGCATAGATTTGGATCATTGGTATTAGAGCCATTTACTATTTCTCTATTTAAGTCTATATTTCATTACATTCCTGCATAAATCTAGATTAGTGGTATCAGATCAATTTTTTGTTTCTCTATTTTTTTTGTGCATGTGCCCAGCAAGGTCATGGTATAACAAGTTAGGACTTGATCTGAATGAACCCTTGCAAGATTGACCCCACTAACCTCGATGGCCTCCCATGGTGGAAGAAAATAAAGACGATGGAGAAGGAGATCCTTTCAAAATATTGTTCGAAGAAGTCCTTGAGCGACAAAGGAATGAGATAATGGATAACTTATACCATATCCTTTGACAAATATCAATGGGTGAAGCATATTCATCCAGAAGCCACCTTGGAGGTGCCATTCCCTTCAAGGTAAATGTTAACTTTGACATTCCTATATTTTAAGAACAAATAGATGCAAATGTTGTAGATAAATGGTTAAATCTATTAGAAGGATATTTTTTGGTTCATAGTTTTTCCAATAGGGAAAATATTACTTTTTCACTCCCCAATGCTACCCCACATGTCAAGGGCTGGTGGGAAACCTAATATGAACAAAGGGACAAGAAGGAAACCTATTTTTTTCAAATGCACCCATTTGGAATTATTTTTGAGATGTCATCAAGGAGAAATATTACCCTGACGGGAGCTATGAAGATAAGTACATAAGATGGACCACACTACGGCAGGGAAGGGACCAAGATGTGTTGGAGCTCACAAACAATTTTCATGCCCTTCGCACAAATTTGGATATCAAGGATTCCGAGTGGCACTAGTGATCAAGTATCATGTTTGTTTACATAAGTACATCCAAGACAAGATGGAATTCCTTAACATCTCCTCACTTAGTGCTGCATACTGGTATGATGTCAAGGTCGAGCAAAAATTTAAACATAAGAAGTGAGACTTTGAATTTGGAAATCTAAAGCAGGGTAAAGGCACACCCAAACCATAAAAAAAGGACCAAGTTAAGATGGGGTGACCTAGGACAACCCATCGAAGCCACAAGCAAATAATAGCACCATGAAGATGAAGAAGGACATAGTAAAATGGTGTGAGTTCTGCAAGAGCCCCACTCACAACACTTGTGTCAAGAAGTCACTAGTGACCGAGATGAAGGCTTAATATTCAAATTCATTTTCTAAATTTGAGTCATAACTCGATAAGGGGAACAAAAAAGATAATCATATTATCGATGTAGAGCCTAGTGTCACCATTTCCACCACCAAGGTCTAGAATAGTGAGCCTGGAGGTCCAAAGAAGTGGAGTGTCTCTTCCACTCACATATGTGGTTGAAGGGGTATCTATTATGGTTCATTGTCGATAGTTGGAGCCAAAAGAAGCTCATCTCCACAGAGGTCATTAAATGGTTGGTCCTACAGACCACACCACACCTACATACCTACACCATTAGGTGGCTCCACCAAAGACAATATATTTTCATCAACCAGCAATGTCGCTTTCCTTATAGCATTAAGGCCTTCACAGATCAGGTATTGTGTGATGTTTCTCCTCCTCAAGTCTATGATGTGTTATTAGACCAACCATAATTGTGGAAGCACCATGTTGTGCATGAATCCATGTCTCACATTGTTATTATTACTTTGGATAGTAAGTTACACATGTTAAGAGAGGTAGCCCCCCCTACCGCCATCTCTATGATCTCTTCTAAGAAATGTAGTAAGATCATCTTCCATACTAGGAAAATTATTTTGTTTCTAATTCACTCTCAAAATAAGAGGAATATCATGGCCACATCCATGCCCCCCGATAACAACTACTCCACACAGTAGAAGAAAGTGGATAAGGTCATGGAGGAATACAAGGAAATATTCTCCTAACCCATAAGGGTACGTTTTCACTGTCAGGTAAAGCATTAGATCGATCTTACTCCCATAGCAACTCTACCTAATGGGCCAATATACCACTAATCTATTTGGTAAAATGAAGAAATTGAGCGGTAAATCTAGGAGTTGCTGTAAAAATGGCGCATCCGACCAAGTTACTCACTTTATGGGAGCTTGATTTTACTTGTATAGAAGAAGGATGGGACTTGGAGAATCTGCATTAATTATCAGGTACTAAACAAAATCATTTCCAAGAGAAGGTATCCAATCCCATGGATTGGTGACCTTCTTGACCAACTCAAGGGGGCCTAGTACTTGAGAGATATTGATTTAAATTCTGGCTACCACCATGTTCCAATAGAACCCATATATGTATGGAAGACCATCTTCAAATCCAAGGAGGGCCTTGTTGAGTGGTTTGTCATGCCTTTAGGGTTGAAAAATTCCCTTGAAACTTTTATGAGACTAATGGAAAGAATCTTACAACCCTTCACCAACTCATTCATGGTTGTATATCTAGACAACATCCTCGTCTTCAACAAGCGTTGGCAAGAGCACTTGAAACACATTCAATAGGTCCTTCAAACCCCACGGTAGCACAAAAAATATGCCAACTTGGATAAATGGACCTTTTGCATGAGCCAACTCCAATATTGGGATTAAATCATTGATGAGAAAGGTGTGCATGTGGATCTGGCTAAGATCCAAGTCATTTGGGATTGGCTAACCCTGAACACTCTAACAATGATTCATATCTTTTGGGCCTTGCCAATTTTTATTAGATGTTTGTGTTGGGATTCTCCCATATCACTTACCCTTTGAGTTTAGTTACGAATGGTGGAGTGAAAGAAAAATTTTCCTAGTCAGAGTCCCAATAGAGGGTGTTGATTGAGCTGAATCATCATCTTTCCCTTGCACCAATACTCACATTTATAAACCTAAAACAACCATTTGAAATTGAGACAAACATCTCTGACTATGTTATTGATGTAGTTCTCACCCAGCAAGGGCATTTGGTGGCCTATCATAGTGAGACACGTTCCGATACAATTCGGAAAATTCCCCACCTATGATAAAGAGATGTATTCTATCATGTAAGCTTTCCAATAATGGAAACATTACATTATGGGGAAGGAGATGGTCATCTACATAGATCACCAACCTCTTCAGTTTATACAGACACAATGGAATTTTCTAAAATATCAACATTAGAAGTAGTCCATATATCTACAACAATACCATTTGAAGATTAAATATAAGGGTAACACCAATCATGTTACAAATTTCCACAATCGCCGCCTAGTTGTGACCCTAACCATTGTTCTCAACTCTTGTGGTCACAAGACCTATGGATGGCCACAACTATACAAAAATGATCTAGATTTCACCACCACATACCATATGATAGCGGATGGAAATAAAGTACTAGATTTCTGCCACCAAGATGCATTATTATGTTGCCGAGGAAAACTTTATGTTCCTTCAAGAGAGTGTGCCAAGATGATTTGGGAGGTGCACTATAGTCGAGTTGCAAGACACTTCATTTTGGTAGTGATACAAAAGTATTTTTATTGGTTAAAAATTCGACAAGATATTGAAAATATATCATATCCTATGTTGCTTGTGTCATCTTAAAGCCAACCATCAGGAATAAAATCCTATACATTCCTCTGCCTACTCCTAGCCAGCCCTAGGAATCCATCTCCATTAACTATCTATATGGAATCCCTTCTACCAAGCATGGCAATGACTGTGTATTTGTGGTCATGGATAGATTTTCTAGGATAAATATATTGATAGCCTGCAAGAAGAATATCACAGTAGAGGACACTTCCAAACTCTTCTTCGAATGAGTGTGGGTACCTTTTGAGGTCTCACAAACCATTATATATGATTGGGATAGCATGTTCCAAAGCACATTCTGGTCAAGTATCTGGTTAGTATTAGACACCAATCTCACCAAGTCGAATGCATTCCATCCCCATACTGATGGAGATACAAAGGTCATCAATATGATGATAGTGCACATACTATGCATGTACAACTTCAAGAAGCCATGAACTTGGGATGAGAGCCTTCCCTATGTGTAGCACAATTATAACTGATCTATTGATAGCTCAACTGGCTATAGTCCCTTTCAAGTGGTTCTATGATTTCAACCATTGTGCATGATTAATGGTGCCATGCCCCATGGCAATAAATAGGAAGAATCTACACATGTACGGAATGAGGATAGAAAATAAATTAGGTCTACTGAAAAAATCTAGAACACCCGCCAACAGGGTCATGACATCTTGGATAAAGCCAATGCCAAGTATAAACAATGACATGAATAGTAGTAGGTGCCACATAAGTTTCAGGTGGACGAAAAACTTACTTGCATTTTAAGAATTAATGTCTTGATTGAGCCCATCGAAAGCTTTGATCACTCTGATATGCCTTACACCATTACCAAGGTTATGGGAGACAATTCTTTCGATCCCGATGTTACCCCATTCCTTGGCTTGCATCCAATGTTTAATGTGTATCACCTTCAACAATACTTCCCACCATTATTTGAAACATCATACATTGCCAAAAAACCGACACCAACATAGCTCAACCATGATTTCATGGAACATCCCATAATTGATCAGCTCATGGACACATAGATTGAGAATACTTTCCAATAGATGATCCAATTGTATCGGGTTGTTAAATTTGTCTAAATAATACACCAAGGGAAGTGGCTTGCAATGCTTCCTCCCACATTTACCCACTTTTACAAGCTCTCGAGGGTAAATATGAGTCAAGTATCACTGTGATATGAGTTGACCTCCAAGTTTTAGTTAAGGAAGTGGGGCCTACAAACCAAAATATTACTACCATCCTTCAGAGACTATAGATCTCTCAAGAGACTAAAAAACACCCTAGGTGATCAATCCCTTATATGGAACTCATTTTCACAAGATTAACTCCCTAACCACACCCATAACATAGCTTCTATGAGGTTTAGAGGCTATAACCACACCCACAAGCCTGTCTCCATGTGGTTGTTACCCAAAATCCTCATATCTATGCATGTGGTGGCGCGATCTATGCCACTTTTTCAGGTTAGCGTTTATACCATTGCCCAGAACTATCTATGAATTTCCATAAACATAACTAATATGATAAAAATACCAATCTGTTGACGGTGTTGGACCCATCAAAATTCAAGGTGTCTCCCTGATATGTGCTCCTAATTAGACCTCACAATGTTTGGGATAGGAGCCTCATCCAAAATATGGCTCGATTGTCGGTTTCTTAAAGATTTACCTTGGCTCTAACTATTAACATGAGAGAGGAATGCACATGTGCCTTCAAAAAGCAAGTGAGTGTGTCTGGTGAGTGTTTGGTGGCAAGTGTTTCAAGGTTCTTCTAATGCGAAGGAAGAAATAAAGTGAGCCTCTAAGGGAGAGGTAATAGTAACATCCTAGTAGAGATACAAGTAACCAAGAAGGATCCATCTAACGTCCACCCTAATAATCCACAAAGATGCGACAGTCAATACAACAAATCAAAAAGAAATATATGTCTAATATACAACAGAACAGTCCACAAAGATGTGACAACAATATTAACCATTACAAAACATTCTCAATATTATAAGTACTAAAATAACCAAAATAGTTCAACTACTTTAGCACAGATGAAAACAAACATGAATTACAAGAATCCACATAATAGTCTTACAAATATTCATAATTCATGCATGAATAACGTGTTGGCCATGAGGCTTCTTATATTAAGTAAAAGTTGCAAGACACATGTATACAATGAACACAACTAGCTCCAATAGTGGAGGATTGGAACCACTCCTTTCTCCCAAAAGAGAAATCTTGTCTCTCTAATGCTATGTGAGAAGAACCAAGGTGAAAATTCCCTTGCTCATACAATAAGGGAGTCTATATAAACAATGAGGTGATGCTTCACCTTCCTTGTGACTCTTTGACTACCCTCATGACTCTTTTACTTCATATGACTTTTTGAATTTACATGACTCTTCATATTCTAAATGTGTCCTTTGGATTTCCACTTTACAATCCATTTTGAATAGATAATTACATAACCCACAATGATGATGTGGCATATGACAACTCATGACATGAAATGACATGACACTATTGACATGGACTGCTTGATGATATGGAAATGTCAAGCCACTTCTTTTGCTACTTGCTACATGTCTTCTTTGAGGATGCTCTTCTATCCACCTCCTTATGGATTAGAGGTAACGAGTCTTCAATGATATCAAGTCTTGAGCTATGGTCATAAACTAGTGTACCTTTTTTCTTCTCTTGATCAATGAGCTTGCATAATTAGCCGCACAAGTGTCTTTCACCATGTTTCCCTCCTCCATCTCCTTCTTCATTATCTTGTCATGGTATGATAGAGTACCTGCATCTACAATTCACTCATGACCATACGACATCAGTCCGATAAAACGTCCCATAGTCTAAGATGGCACATTTTGATATATTAACTGAGACATAACCAAATTTTACGCTGGAAGAGAGGCTCAGTGAATGCACAATTGTGTAGTTCAAGAGCTTAGGGGTGAAGATTGAACTTGAGACTACGTAATGTGCAGTCTAGGCTGGACTGAGGAAGGAAATTGAAAATTCTAGGAGGTTGGTGTTACAGGCTAAGGGGACTGGGCACTGGTTCAGTCCATTGCATGGTTCTGGGAGGAAAAGGAGGTTGGGTGACTACATAATTGCACAGCTCAGAGACTGTGCAATGTACAGTTAAGGCCAAGTCGGAGGACTAGATTGTGCAATTATGGGGGGCTAAGGTTTGGGATTGAGCACTAGAACTGCATTGTGTCCAGTCCTGGTAGGAAATTAATGCACATTGCACAGTGGAAAGGGACATGTTTATAGCTTAAGGGTTGGAACTATGTAGTGTGCAGTTGGGGAAGGACGATTGAGTCTAATTTTCTGGGAAATTTTTGAAAATTGGTTAGGTATGGGGTCAATGAAATGATGTTATCAATGACATGAATTGATTGTGACCACACTTAAACATTATGACACAACAACATAGATCATTTATGACACATAAACCACATATTTCTCTCAATGAGACAACTCTGTGATGACTTACGACAAGTGCAACACTAAAGGAACACTTTGCGATGGTCATGATGACACTTGCGCGACAATTCTTAGAACTTTTGGAATGAGTGCAACATATTTTGACATGGTTAGGTCAACTCACTTGCACAAATATAACCCCTTGACACCACCAAAACAAGATTCTACACACTATGCGACAACCAACATGCGAAAATGCGACATTTTTACTCTCTTGCAAAAGGGACCAAAACACTTAAAGAAAACACATGGGATAGACTTCAATGTTTGCGATGGCAACATGCAAGACCAAGGTAGGCTTCAAAATTTTATGCAAGCCAAAATTTTGGAGGGTTTTGTAGCAACAACAACACTTGGCGACACACTAGTGGAATTCGAGCTTCTTTATCTCGATCAACTTTTGTGTAGGGTCTCAGTTCCTCAGGGAGTATTGATTCATCATGTAGATCACTTTGGTTCCCCACTCACCCTATGAAGAAAAATGGTCTCTTTTGTTCCTTTCTTGGTTGAACACAAGCACAATATTCAACAATATCGCAATTTTTTGAATTGGAAAGGGTTGTGAAGTTTACGAGCTTTAGATCTTTAGAGTATAGTTTTTTCATCTCTAGTGTTGCTCCGTTGCCAATAGGATTGGACAATACTGCAACAGAGTCACTACAAGAACAAAAACATTGTTGTGCTCCCAAAAAACTTGGACACTACCCCAACGAAGTTTCTTTCTTCACCTCTTTGCGTCGGAAGCCTTTCATCGACACTTATTCATTTTGTTGGTGGAAGAGGGATCCCAACTTATTGAGAGTAGGAGAGGTTGTTCCTTTAGAGAAACATATAGAGACCTGTGATTTAGGTTTTCTCATTTAAATTTTTCCCGTTTTCCTCAAATATTGATTGGATAAGCATGAGATCACATAAACATAAGAATGAATTGTGGAATACAGTTTCTAGAATAAACATAAGGATCATGGTTTGACCAAAAATTTCCTTACAGATGGATTGTATTTTCCATTGGAACTTCATTAACCAAAAAATGTGACCCAAAACAAAGGAGGATGAAAGTTAGCCAAATGTTGTGGTGTCAAAAGGCTCTTTTCAATTCATCCTCACACAAGGAAGTCAGAAAAAACATTCACACATGACGCTTAATTATACAAATGTAAATAAAATAAAAAAACAAGCGAGAAAAGAAACTATGTACACAGGGAAGGGAACATCCCCAAATCGTGATTGAAAATAGTGCTTTAAGTCTTAGCCATTACCAGGAAGAGATTCAATCTTCCCGTCTAGTGATTATAGATGAAATGTGTGTTGGCCAATATTTTCATGTACAGTGAATGGTTTGATCCAAAAGGATTTGAACTTATTGTGTTTGCCTTTGTCCTCATGGCCTTTGTCCCACTTCAAGACTAACTCACTCACACTGAATTCATTC
This sequence comes from Pinus taeda, assembly GCA_000404065.3. Classification (NCBI taxonomy): domain Eukaryota; kingdom Viridiplantae; phylum Streptophyta; class Pinopsida; order Pinales; family Pinaceae; genus Pinus; species Pinus taeda. Next base: position 9,277 of record APFE030861278.1, read on the forward strand.
TTCTCGACAGACTTCTTGTTGAACCACCTCTTGACAAGACTCTAATGTAGTGAAAATATTTCTTTGGATTTTTTATTTTCTTCCTATAGCTTATGAAGAGTGTCTATCCTACCCTGAACCAATACACACAACTTGCCCTCAGATTCTTGTGAAATTTTAAGGAAAGGAAAGTAGATGTTTGGGGGTAGGATGGATTTTATTTCGTACACTAGAAATTAAGGAGAGGTGTTCAAAGAAGGTTTTGGCATGACTTGGTTGGCCCATAAAGAATTCACCAAAGTGGAGTGTACATTCCTTTGTTCAGATAAAATTGTCTTCTTGATAATGCATGAGGTTTTTATTTGTAGACTCAGTAAGGCCATTTCCCTATGGGTAGTATTTTGATAAATGTTTAAATACAATTCCATTTTCCAATACAAAATTATATAATTTAATGACGAGAAATATGTTTCATTGTAAAAGATAAGTGAATTCATAATGTCGAACCTGGAAATGATATTTTTCTTAAGGAAGAAGGTGACTTCATGATATTTCACCTGTTTGAGCGGAACTTATTCTATCCACCACATAAAGTGGTATGTGGTAGTGAGGATGTATCGGCACACCTTTGATAGACTGGACACTTGTGAGCATAGGTGTGAGCATATTTGAATAATGTGGACCAATAGGAACTAGCCCACATAACCTTCTACGCAGTTTTGTTACCCACAAAGTGTCCCTTGGCTGGTATGTCATGGAAATCACGCAATAATTTCTCTGAATTGTGCACTTCCAAGTATCTTAGCAAAAATACATTATGGTGCTTCCTAAAAAGCACCCCATGCACCAACTGATAAGATCATTGTTTTAACCTAAGTTCCTTGTTCTTCCATGCAAATAAGTGAGATGACAAAGTGTCATGCTCGAGATATCGATGCACATTCGTGTACCAAGAGTTCGCATTGGTAGTGGGAGAAGCTCACTCAACCTTTTAGATTTTGATTTCATGCTCACAGATCTTCTTCTTTCACATCTACTACTTCTGCTACTAGTCGACGAAGACCATAACCCTTAATTGTATGAACTAGCTTGAATTCTGAGTCATACTCTTGTAAACCAACGATCCAATTTTCTCTTCTCTCACCTAGCTCTTGTTGAACAAACATTGACCTAACTATTGGGTGCGGTTTAAAGATAATGTAATTGTTCTTTAAAAGATAGGGTTGGAAATGCTTCACCACTTTGTAAACTATATATGCCTACTTATCAATGATGGGGTTGTTGAGTTTCAGTCCTGGAAGGCTCGCACTCATGAAATATATTGACTACTCATTATTCTAATCATCTTTCTAAGTAAGAATTGAAACAAGAGAAGTATCACAAGCAAAGGTGTAAAGCAGAAAATCTTTGTTGAAACCTAATCTATACAAAGTGGGTGCTTCCACAATGGATTTATTAATACGGGAAAATGTGTCCTTTTCCCTTTTATCCCATTTGTGTATCACGTCTTTCTTCACCATCTCTTGTATGGTTTTGACAATCTGAGCATAATCGGAGATAAAATTGCAGAGAAAATTAATCTTTCCCAGGAAGGACTACATAGATTTCATGTTTAATTGAAAGGGAATCTACATGATGGCTTTGACCCTTTTTAGGTATACCTTAATCCCACTCTGCGCGATTATGTGGCCCAATATATTTCCCTTCGACACTGCGAGAATGATCTTTTTGGGATTAAGGGATATCCTTTATTTGTGACATCGCTCACAAATTTTACTCAAATGGCACAAGTGGTCAAATCTCTTCTTGCAAAACACTATGACATTGTTAAGATATACCATGACACTCAGCATTATGAGTCGATGGTGCGTTGAAATGTCCATGGTGCGTTGAAATGTCACACCAGCAGTAACCAACCCAATTGGAATTATTCTAAATGTGAACATGCCCCACTTAGTGCATAATGTTTTTTTTAAGTCTATCAGGGTATAAAACCAAAACCTGGTTGTAACCTGAATATCCATCTAACAAAGAAAACATCTTTGACCCTAACACTATCTACGATGTCTACTCCATAAATGGAATAGGGTAGTTATCTTTGTCTGAGGTGCGATTCAATTTGTGGAATGTTGGGTTGTGTTATCTTCTTTCCACAACTAGCCCACGTAGTTAACCAGGGCATTAGAGGGTGGGCAAAGCCCCCCCTTCGTTGTGTCAATTGCATAGCGAGGGGGTCATAGGGGGTTTGAGGGGTGCAGGTAACCCCCTTCTATGGGGTCTAGGGCAGCACCCCAGAAAAGTTTGTTTTTTGGACCCTATATTAGGTTGGACGGACCTACCTATGGTTTTGTGCATGATTTTTGCACATGGTTTTGAACGTGATGGTTTTCAGTCCATGGTAATGGATTCTTCAGCATGTATAAATATGTATTTTAACATTGAAAGGAACATAATGAAAAAATCAAGTTGGTAGTCCTGATTTTGGGATCCAGGGGAAATCTCTGTGTATATGTGTTTTATGTGTTATGCTCTCACAATATTTATTTTCTTTGTTTTAGAATTCATATGGAGGTAATTTCTGTATAGGGTTAAAACCTACATTTGGTATCAGAGTTGTTTTGGCTTCAAGGGGACGCCTTTATTGCTAAGGGGCTTTACTCGGGACTGTGGTAGACCCTGTTCAGTGGGAGATCTGTGAGATCGATTTTGGTGGTGAAAGAAGATGGCGAGCAGTGGAAAGATAGAGATCGAGAAATTTAATGGTGAGAGTTTTGAGTTGTGGAAAATCAAGATGGAGTCTTTGTTGGTGGATAAAGATTAGTGGATCGCAGTAGATCTGGGTACTAAGCCAATGGGAGTGTCTGATGAAGAATGGAAGAAGTTGGATCGGAAGGCAAAGAGCACAATACGATTGTGTGTCTCAGATTGAGTATTGTTGAATGTATCAGGGGAAGCTACGACAAAGGCTTTATGGGACAAGTTAGGGACTTTGTACCAATCTAAGTATTTGGTGAATAAATTGTTCTTGTAGAAAAATTTGTATAACCTAAGGATGAAAGATGGAGACTCGACGACAGAGCATATGAACACATTTAATACTGTGGCAAGTCAGTTATTATCTATTGATATTAAAATTTCAAATGAAGATAACTACATCATTTTTTTGTGTTCTCTACCAGATTCATGGGATAGTCTGGTTATTGCAATAGGTAGCAATACAACTGCCTTGCAATTTGATGAAATAGTCTCATCCTTGCTGACGGAGGAGATGAGACGGAAAAATATGGAGAACCAGAATGGTGATGCTTTGTCTATACGAGGACGGTACTAGAACAGAAAAAAAAAAAAAAATAAGTCATCGAGTGGGAGATCTAAATCTAGAGGGATATCTAAATCTCTAGAAAAACCTCTAAAGGTAGTGTGTTGGAAATGCGGAAAGCAAGGGCACTACAAAAGGGACTTTAAATCTAAAGCTCCTAATAAAGGAAAGGGGTCTGATGATGCTCCTTTTGCAGAGATGAAAACCGCCTCAAATGAAGGTGGGGATGTGTACTTGGCTTCTTCAAGTACACATGTAGATCATGAGGCATGGTTGATTAACTCAGGTGCACCCTTTCACTTCACTCCCCATAGAGAGTGGTTTTGCGAGTATGAGAAATACGATGGTGGTGATGTCTTCTTAGGGGATGATAGGAAGGCTAGAATTGTTGGTCGCAGAAAAGTATAGTTGCAGTTGCAAGGTGGAAGGGTTAGAACACTTTTGGGTGTTCTGCATATTCCTGAATTGGCCAGAAATCTGATTTCTGTAAGCAAGCTGGATGATGCAAATGTAAAAACAGTGTTTGAGAAGTATACCTGCAAGATGGTTCGGGGAGCATTGGTATTGATGCAAGCAGTTTGGATTGGAACTTCGTACAAGCTGCAAGGTAGCACTATTGTTGATGGATGTAATAACTTTGTGGTTCTTGAAAGTGGAGCAGAAAATGTAGTGGTATCTGGAGAGAAGACCATGTTGTGGCATCAAAGACTTGGACATATTGGAGAGAAGGGCCTTCGAATACTTCATGGTAAAGGTATGACTAATAGCTCTCTGGATTTGATTTCTATGAAAATTTTGTATATGGGAAGCAGAATCAGGTGAGTTTCCTGTATGTTGTAAGAGGGCAAAACAAATAGTATAACTTGTGCGCAGTGTTGTGTTTGGACCTGTGAAGGTTCCATCACTGGGTAAGTCTGTGTACTATGTATCATTTATAGATGACTTCTCAAGGAATACATGGATATATTTCCTTAAGAAGAAGTCTAAATTCTTTGACAGGTTTAAAGAATTTAAGGCTCTTGGTGGAAAAAACTAGACAAAGAAGAGATAAAGGTGTGAGGACAGATAACAGTGCGGAGAGTTTGTAGTAAGGAAATTGAAGAATTTGTAAGAAGTGTGGTATAGCATTGCGCAGAAGGACTACTCCATACACACCTTTAAGCCAAAATGGAGTTGCCTAGGAGAGACATGAAACAAGATTGTTGATGGAAAGGGCAAGAAGCATTGCTCAGTGGTCACCAGGTTAGGATAGGAATTCTGGGTAGAGGCGGTGGAGATAGCATGTTACTTGGTCAACAGATCACCTTCATCAGCGTTGGAGGATAAGACTCCACAAGAGGTATGGACTGGTAAGAAAACCTCTCTTTCACATCTGAGGGTATTTGGATGTGATGCATATGTACATGTTCCAAAGGAGAAATGAACCAAGTTGGATAGTAAATTTAAAAAGTGCATATTTATTGGGTATAAGGATGGTTTAAAGGGTTATAAGCTTTGGAACCCAGTAAGAAGGAAGGTTGTGTATAGCCGAGATGTGGTGTTCAGAGAGGTAAAAGATGTTATTAAACATGAAGTCCAACCAAAGGAACCTGAGAAGATAGAGTTTCATCTTAAGGAGGAAGAATGAGACTCTACAATAGAGGAGGGATCAGAAGATGAAGGGCCACAAAATCTAGGTGTGACAAGATCAGTTGGAGAAAGAAGGCAACCAGAAAGTTATAGTCCATCTGCTTTCTGTTCATATTTTTCTTTATTTATTACTAACAATGATCTTAGAACTGTGAAGGACGCAGTAGATTCAAAGGATGGAAAACTCTGGAAAGAGGCCATGGTTGATGAAATGGCATCTTTGTACAAAAATGAGGCTTGGGATCTGGTGGAGTTGCCGGCTGGAAGGAAACCCGTTGGTAGCAAATGGGTGTTCAAGAAGAAGACAAATGCAGAAGAAAAGGTGGAGAAATACAAAGATCGCTTGGTAGCAAAAGGTTATTCCCATGTGATGGGAATTGATTTTGGTGATATTTTTTCTCCTGTTGCCAAGGTAACTTCTATTATATTAGTTTTTATCTCTTGCTACTTCTTTTCATTTCGAGGTAGAACAGATGGATGTGAAGACAACATTTCTTCATGGGGATTTAGAAGAGGAAATCTACATGAAGAAACCTGAAGGCTTTACGGTGAAGGGTAAGAAAGAAATGGTATGCAAGTTAAAGAAGTCTCTGTATGGGTTAAAAAAGTCACCAAGGATGTGGCATCATAAATTTGATACATTTATACGGGGACATGGCTTCACCATAAGCAAAGCAGATCATTGTGTGTATTTTAAATTAATTAGTGATCGTGTTATTTATCTGGTCTTGTACATGGACGATATGTTGTTGGTTGGAAATGAAAAAGAAATTGTCTAGGATTTGAAGATCCAATATTCCTCCAAATTTGACATGAAAGATCTTGGTGTTGCAAACTATATTTTGGGCATGGAAATTTGAAGAGGTCAGGCAAAGAGAAAGCTCTGGTTAAACTAGAGGAAGTATGTTGAGACAATATTGTAGAGGTTTAATATGTAGGATAGTAAACTAGTGAAGGTTCCTATTCCTATAGGTGTGAAGTTATCTGTTGAATGGTGTCCCAAGACACAAGAAGAGGAAGAGGACATGTCTTGTGTTCCATATACAAGTGCAGTCGATATCTTGATGCATGCAATGGTTTGTACTAGACCAGACATTGCACATGCAGTGGGGGTATTGAGCAGGTTTATGTCAAAACCATGGAAAGAGCACTGTATAGCAGTGAAGTGAGTTTTCAGGTATTTGAGTGGCACTAGTGACTATGGTTTGTGCTACCAAGGAAGAGACAATGTAAACTTTGAAACAAAAACTATAAACTCAAAACGGGAACTTCTGCCAAAAAAGCCAAAAAAACATCAAAAACAGTGCTAAAAACGAAAAGTGTGTATACTGAAACGATGGTTTTTTTTTAGGGACAATTTTGAACATGTTTTAAAAATGGCAGTGAAAACAAAATTTTCGTGCAAAATATAGCTTGAAAACAAAAAAGTGACTATACTGGAACGATGATTTCTTTTTTAGGGTCAACCTTCAAAATTAAAAAAAAAAACTAGTAAAATCATCTAACAAGATAAAAATGACTCATAACTTCTCATTTAACACCATATGGAAATCAAAAATTTAATTTCAAGAGACGATGCATACATCAGTTAGATAAACTGTCTTAAACAATTATTCAAAATCATTAATATTTTCTTGCACGCCACCAGAATTCATATCTTCAGATGAGTGACTAGATGTTGATGAAGATGTTCCATATTCTTCTCTTTCATTAACTAGTGCCCCATCTGAGTCCACATGCATGCCCATCATTTCAGGTTTCAAAATTCTTCTAGATCTATGACTGGTTTTAGCAGACTCCCATCTCAATATTGTTCCTTCTAGTAACAACCTTTTCAGAATCTCTATCGTCTTGAAGCGAAGAGTTCCCCTCTTTGTTAAATTTAAGTCATAAACAAGTATGTCAACATCCTCCAATTTCAATATGTCTGTGCAGTGACGGAAACACTCCTTTTAACCTAATGATGCCTTCTTTATGCCCTAAGAACCGATAAAACCTCCTACTCGATAACAACCCATCAGGACCTTCATCTACGGGGGGCATCCTCATTCATTGTAGGGGGAGCATCCTCACACGCAGTCCACTTACTCATTGTCTTGGTCAGAATTCATTATATACGTAATTACGTCATCCGGGTCATTCCGGGCTCTTCAAATCTCAGCAAGGGTGAACTTGGAAACAAGAAGGATGGTGCCAGTCATGTGCATGAATGGGCCAAATCAAGAAAGAAAGAAATGAAATATATAATATATCTCATTCATGACTGGGCCTTGTTCATGAAGGATACAGCTAGTCACTTCATTCGGTTTATTCCTTGCCTAGCCCTCGACTCTTAGTCAGTTGTCCCAATCCCCTTTACCTCTCGTCTAGGTCCTACGTACCCTTTCTTTTTCTCTTTTCGCCATATTTTTTGTCAACTACCATCTTTGGCTTATACACACCATTTAATGGGTGTGTTTTTGTGGCACACCAATGTACTTCAACACTTGTAACATCCTCATTTTCTGTAAAGACCTTTATAACTTTAGCAACCCAGAATGGATAGCCATTGAGATCTCCATCTGCTAGCACTGCGATCATGCAACCCTCCTTAATATCCTGTACTGAACCCCTGTAAAGGTCTTCCATGGCTTCATGTTGTGCACGAGATCTTCTGGAACCAATATACATCTCTCTTTCCTCTGTTTGTGAAGAATTAATGATACCTTGAGATTGTTGTTGTTCAACAATGTTTATTTCTTCATGTGCATTCGACACATTTTGTGGCCAATTAAATGGATTTTTCAAAGGTATATCTTCATTTGTTCTTGTTGAAATGATATCACTTTGATTATTGAAAAATGACTCCCACTAAACTGAATCAGCAATGTCAAAGTACTCATATGTATATATAATACATTTTTTAATTTCTTCTAGGCAATTAGAATAATTTATATATCTGTTTTGTTTGCGTGCATTATGAACTTCACCAACTGATTGTAATAACAATATTTTCGATGCAAATATTGGATGATCTGGAATGAACTTCAAAAATTGCAAACCTGATGATGGTGCCCATTTTGTAGTAGTTGAATACTTCTTTCCCCATATTAGTTTTTTCCCATCAATTTTTTTGATACGAAATTGATATTGGAAGCTAATGTCATTAAGTTGTTCAATGCATTTCCCCTCACCATATGATCCCATGATAAACCTTCGCATGTCAACAGTTTCTTCCAACACATCAAAAGTAGGCTCTGGCATGTATGATTTCTTAATACATTCAATTAATGATGGCAAGCTCCCAGCTTCCTTCCTCCTCAATGTGATTGAAAAATGACTGAACATCTGATCAATATGGTCATGAGTGTGCCCAATAAGAAGGAAACCAACCTTTACCTTCTAAAAAATTCTCAATTCAATAAACATGTTTAGATATCCAAAAACAACCTGATTTTTGTTTTCATGGCAAGTGTTGTCTAATTGTAGATACAAAACTTTAGGAAGATTACCAGACCAATGAGAAAGAACATCATGAATTATGGTTATGGTCAGATTTGCATCATTATGAATATTTGGAGTTGTGAAGTACACCTTTGACAACATTTTCCCATTGAAGACCATACAAATGACCAAGTGATACTGAATAAAATTTTCCTCCTATAAATTTTTGGGTGTGTGGACAAATGTGGTAAAAGTGTTTTCTTCTGGTCCATACCATCAATTATCAAACCCAAATATTTATTTGGATTATCATAACACTTCTTTTTATGCTTGTACAACTTTTTCCGTTCATTTTTTTGTTGTTCATGATGCTCCTGAAGTTCTTTGACAATTGAATCTACACAACATAAAAGAAAGCCATTAAGAAATATGTTTTCATACTTGATGAATATACAATTTTAAAAGTTAAAGTTATGAATGCCTACCTCTTTCGGACCCTTCACATTTGTCCCTTTTTGATTTAAGAGAAGGACATGTACTGCAAATTCCCATCCTTTTCTTCTTAGGAATATGGACATTGTTGAATTCTTTCTTCCATATCTTCACAAAATATTGATATGTAGTAAACCAGCCATATCCCTTAGCACCTTCTGCATATTCTTTGTATAAGTTGTAGATTTCGTGTCCCGAAAAATTATCTGGAATATGTATTGTCTCTCTATTTGGCATACACTCTCCATGCTTTGAAAATAAATCTTTCATCCATGACATTGCAGTGTTTGATAATGGCTCAAACTGTCTTTTATGACGTACTTCAGAATAAAATGTGGTATCCTTTTCCAATTTTTCTTGAATTCTTGAGAGATGAAAATTCCCAATCGAATGAAACATTTTGAAAGCTTTTCTACAGATAAATAAAGTCTTAATATGATAATCATAACCTGACAATGTAGATTGCATGCACCCAACTAAATATGAATTTTGCATGCTTTTATTCATTGACAAATATCTCTTCCTGCTCTCTAATGCAAATTTTAAATCCATATGTTTCAAGAAATCTTTTTGGCAACATTCACTTGAAATGAGTGTGCTGATAGAAATTCTTCTCGTCAGATATTCTACTCTACCCCTTGTATAACTAGAACATCTTGCATTGATACGAAAAGGTCTACTCCTACTCCTCAATACGATATTTCTTGGCAACATCTCCATCATTAGATCATCATTTGTATAAGGATTTTCATCATCATTAAGAGGAATGTTATCCACACTATGATCAACTGTGCTTTTCAAATACTGACTTGGAGGATATTATTCATCTTCCCCTTCTTTAGTGCTACTGTCATAGTCCATAGAATTCAGACTCAATGGAAATTTTGACTCGATGTTTATTGGATATTCTTCCTCGTGCATTTTCAGTGCTACTCTCACAGTCCATAGAATTAGGACTAAGTGTATCATCTTGTCCTTCATCATTGCTACCTTTATACTCATTAGAATTAGGACTAAGTGCATCATCCTGTCCTTCATCATTGCTGCTCTCATAGTCCTTAGAATCAGGACTAAGAGGACATTGTGACACTCCATTCTTTTGAAATTCATCATTGCACTCTTCATCACTATTTCTCTCATAGTCCTTAGAATTATGACTAAGTGGACACCGTGACACTCCATTATTTTGAATTTCATCATCCCGCTCTTCATCACTGCTGCTGTCATAGTCCTTAGAATTAGGACTAATTGGAACAGTGGCACTCCATACTTTTGAAATTCATCATCCCGCTCTTCATCAAAGCTGCTCTCATAGTCCTTAGAATTAGGACTAACTAAACACCGTGGAACTCCATACTTTTGAAATTCATCATCCCACTCTTCATCAAAGCTGCTCTCATAGTCCTTAGAATTAGGACTAACTAGACACCGTGGCACTCCATACTTTTGAAATTCATCATCCCGCTCTTCATCAAATCTGCTCTCATAGTCCTTAGAATTAGGACTAACTAGACACCGTGACACTCCATACTTTTGAAATTCATCATCATCCACTTCATCACTACCGCTCTCATAGTCCTTAGAATTAGGACTAAGTGGACACTTTGACACTCCATTCTTTTCAAATTCGTTATCGCACTCTTCATCACTGCTACTCTCATAGTCCTTAGAATTAGGGCTGAGTGGACACCGTGACACTCCATTCTTTTGAACTTCACCATCTTGCTCTTCATCACTATTGCTTTCATAGTCCATAGACTTAGGACTAAGTGGACACTGTGAGACTCCATTCTTTTGAAATTTGTCATCAAGTTCATCATCACTACAACTTGCATAGTCCTTCGAATTCAGACTAAGTGGAACCTATGACTCTTTATTTATTTGAAATTCTCCATCCCCTCTTTCATCAGTGCTACTCTCATAGTCCTTAGAATTAGGACTAAGTGGAAGAATTTACTTTCTATTCATAATGGAAGAATTCCCGCTATATTCATCCATATGAATAGAGTTGTTACGCGGTGAATATGTTGATGTTATATAAATCGAAACTTCACTATTAGGACAATCCATCCCTTTCAAATAGAAGATGTTGAATGATACAAATGGAGAGTCTCCTAAATATATTATATAGCTTAGAGAATGAAATTTTCCCTCCAAAAAAATTTCGCGAAAATATTTCCCTCCTAAAAGTTTGTGAGATTTATTTCACTTCATTATTTTATTATGCAATTTAATGAAAAATGTAAACTTAATTTTTTTTTATGAAATAAATCGTTAAAGTTAAAATTGTAAACTACAACTTCTACCTAAATTATTTTAATAGTCAAAGTATATAATATTTACTAAACAATTGAATGTTTTTTTAAATTTTTATAATACATTCTGAAACAAGTTAATCCCACATTCACCTTGCTGTAAAACAATTCCATACTGTTCGCTTTATCATATTTTCATTCATCACCATAAAAAAATTAACATGTAAAAATTTATTAAAACTAATTAATCCCGCATTCACCGTACGGTAAAACATCTATGTAGTTTCACTTATATATTCCATTATCACTATTACTCACGTTACATCAAGGTTTTCTGAGGTTCGTTAAAAGACTTGGAGTGAATTTGTGGAGTAGCTACATTGGGAGCAACAACATATTCAACGAAGAATTCCCGCAATTGAAAGGTCAGTTAAATTTTTTTCCTTGAAATTTCTCATATTAAATTAGTTTAACGACATAGATTTTTTTTCTAAACTTAAATTTTTTTTTCAACCAAATTAAGAAATATTTCTGCCATGAGCATGGTGGGCCCAGGGCAACCCCATCCTACAATCGACTAGCCACCAGATTTTTTTTTATAAACTTAAAATTTTCTGTCAACCAAATTAACAAATATTTCTGACATGATCATGGTGGGCCCAGGGCAACCCCATCTTACAATCCGCTGGCCACCCACTCCCTCCGCACACCTTTCTGGGCCCCTCCCAAAACTCAGCAACCCCTTTCCCCCTCACCCCTCAACCCCCCTTCCGCCTGACCTCCCTACCCCACACGACACCCCTACTCGGCCCCCTACCGCACTCCCCTGGAGCCACCCACTTTCCCCCTACCCAACTCCCCTTCCCTTCCCCCTCACCTCACCCCTCGTTTCCTGACTCCCCTTCCCCACTCCCCTATCTCACCCCTCGTTTCCCCCCCGTCCCTACCCTTACCTCTCCCCCTCACCCCTCGTGCCACCCCTACCCCTAACCCTTACCCTTCCCCTCTCCCTCACGCCACCCTCCCTCGTCCCC
>APFE030861280.1:0-28675 GCA_000404065.3 Pinus taeda
TAAATAGCTTTGCTTAAAAACTTTCCCTTGATTGGATGACTTTCAAAAGCAATGGTTCTTTCATCTTGCATTAGAACAACACCAATTCCATTTCCTGAAGCATCACATTCCACAATAAAGGTTTTTGTGAAGTTCGGTGTAGCTAAGACCGGTGCTTGGCACATTGCCTCTTTAAGAAGTTCAAAGGCCTTTGTTGCTTCCAGAGTCCATGAAAATGCATCTTTCTTCAATAATGTTGTTAGAGGTGCTGCTATTCTCCCATAATTCTTAACAAACTTGCGATAATACCCTGTCAACCCAAGAAACCCTCGCAGATGCTTTATGGATGTGGGGATTTTCCATTCCTTAATGGCTTTAATTTTGCTAGGGTCTACCTTAACTCCTTCAAGAGATACAATATGACCCAGATATTCCACTTCTTGTACTCCAAAGAAACATTTGGATCTTTTTTCATATAATTGTTTCTCCTCCAATAGTTGTAGCACCCTGTCAAAATGTACAACATGATCCTTCCAAGACTTGTTGTAGATTAGTATATCATCAAAAAATACGAACACAAATTTTCTAAGGAATGGTTTTAAAATGGAATTCATCAAACCTTGAAATGTTGAAGGTGCATTGGTAAGGCCAAAAGGCATGACCAAAAATTCTTAATGACCCTCATAAGTTCTAAATGTTGTTTTCAGAATATCTTCAGTCTTCATTCTGATTTGATGATATCATGAATGAAGATCCAACTTGGTGAAGTGAATTGATCCATGCAATTCATCTAGTAATTCATCAATGACAGGAATGGGAAACTTATATTTAATAATGAGCCTTTTGAGCTCCCTATAATCCGGACACATGCGCCATGATCCATCCTTCTTGTGCACCAATACTATCGGAGCAGAGAAAGAAATTTGACTCGGTTGAATTATACCAGCCTCTAACATTTTTGCAACCATACGTTCAATTTCAGTCTTTTGGGCATAGGGATATCTGTACGGCCTGATGTTTGGAGGAACACTTCCTAGAATCAGATGAATAGCATGATCATGATCATGAATAGGTGGGAGACCTTTGGGAGTCTCAAATACCTCGGAATGATTGTCCAAGACTTTTCAGAGATCTGGAGAGATAGATGATTTCGATGTGGAAACATCTAGCAAACATAATTGTGCAATTACACCTCTTTGTTCCTTTTTTAGAAGCTTTCATACTGTTAGAGCTTATTATCTTTCCCGGTTTCCTTGCAATACCCCTTAATTCAACTTCCTTTCCTTCCGTAGAAAATTTCATGAAAATTTCTTGAAAATTAAAAGCTATTGTACCCAAGGATTGTATCCATTGGACTCCTAGTACAACATCAGTTCCTCCCATTGGAATGGAAAGAATTGGGCTAGTCAAAAACATATTCTCCCATGGATAGCTTGATATTATGGCACTTTCGAAAGAAATTTATTGTTCCTCCATTTGCAACCATCACTTGACACTCTGGTTCTAGATATAGGAAGAAATTCAATTCTTTTGCTACCTGACAATGAATAAAATTGTGGGTACTTCCTAAATCAATCAACACTATTTTTTTTCTTCTTGATTTGTCCTTCTATCTTGATGGTTTGAGGAGTGGTAATTAGAGCCAATGCATTACAAGATATGGTCAGATTCATTTCTTCTTTATCTAGGCTTTGTTCCTAGAGTACATCCTCTTCTTTTGACCTTTCTTGCTCTTTTTCTTCTTCCTCTTCACAATCTATGTAGAATAATTTCTTCTCAGCACACTTATGACCTTTAATGTATTTACTACACAACTGTAACAAAGCCCTTTTACTCTTTTTTCTTCCAATTGTTGTGGTGTTAACCTTATAGGTTGTGGAAGACTAGGGGCAACAACACTTCCATCTTTATAGTTTTTAGTGGTATGCTTCCTAGTTTCCATAATTTTGCTTTCAATTTTTCTTGCTAACCTGAATACCTTCTCTAATGAATCAGGTTCCCAAAGGTGAACATCATGTTGGATATTATCCTTTAAAGTCCCTATGAACACATCAATCCTATGCTCATCTGGAATATCTTTTACCCTTATGTTCAATTTTTGGAACTCCTCAATGTGCTCCATTATTGAACCCTTTTGTTTGAGACTTATCAATTGGCTAAAAAAGGTGTTTCTTTTTGTATCCTCATAATGTGATGTCAATTCTTCGTAAAAGTTGCCCAAGTGATAATTTGTTTACAAGAGAAAATCCATTGATACCATACAAACTGATTTGGTTCCAAATATAAAGTTGCAATGCGTACCTTTTGTGTGTTTTGCACATTATTGAGATTGAAAAATTGCTCCATCTATAATATCCATGTTGCAGGATCCTTGCCATCAAACTTCTTCATATTGATTTTTGGAATACGTTGGGTCATTGATCCCACATTAGAGTCTATGGAATCACGATTAACATTTATTTTGTTCGAATCATGAGTTTTCTTTACTACCTTTTCACCATTAGTAAGTATTTCTTGTAGAAAATTTGTCAAATTTGTCTTCAAATCTGCCATGTCTCTCTTCAATATGTCTTCAAATCTATCTTCAAATCATCCATCTTAGCTTCCACTCCCTTTATCTTAGATTCCACACTATTTATCTTAGCTTCTGTTAGCTTTTGTGTGAGTGACACTTGTTGCACTTGGTCTTGTAATTTTGATATATCATGTAGCATTTCTTCCTCTTCTTCATGAGTCATGCTAGAGATTTCAGGTTACTTACTAGGTGTTTGCATTTTCTTTCCTCAGGTTATCAGTTACTGATAATAATTCTCTACTATGCCCTTTGAATTTCTTCAAAATAAATTTTCAAACCAAGCTTAAGCAAAAATTTAAAAAAATATACACACATTTTTTCACCTTGTAGGAGCTCGATATTGCCTTTGATGTATCTCTATACTTTCAGATCATCTAGTTCTGAAATTGCAACCTGTAGTAACCCTCTGTGTCCTATTTCCAATGCCACTAGTGTTATCCAAATTGGATTATCCAAGGAAGCGTTATGAGAAATCTCCCATAGTGGCCTGATTATATACTAGTTCAGTAAAGTGCACTTGTATGACATGCCACGAATCACTGTTTAGACCTTTGGCTCTGAACAATATATACAAGAAACTATTTTCCATCCTCTTTCTATAACGTTTGATGAAATTTGAGTCTGATTCTCAGAGAGAAAGTTATGACGATTTTCCCCAAGTCACCTGTTTGGAATGTAATTCAGGAGTCTACAAAAAGACCAACTTCCTGAGATCATATCTCCACAAATATAGCATGAAAAGCTCTGAAATCTAGACCCGAGGTTCAGCGCGATGTCTTCTCAAATTGGTATTTTTTTTTAGCTTTTGAAAAATTGCAGAAAAAGGTTATACTGAAAATCCCACGATGACCTATTTGGAGCAGCAAAACCCTAGAAGCCAAAGCTCTGATACCAAATGTTATGAAACCATCTCAAGAAAAAGATAGAAAAGATATATCAACGCCTTAGAATTCAGCCTCTTCGAGGGGGCAACCTCCTTTACATTACATAAATGAACAATTCTTGGATGATTCAAATGAAAAAAACCTCCTTTCTATATAAGGAGTCTAAGGAGTCACAATATAACCCAACCGACCTAACAATAATAATATTAAAGCCACAAAAATAACAATAGAGGGATCCTATGGGGCACAATAATAACAATATGGGGACAATAGGGGCACAACAATATTAATAAGGGATATAAATACAATAGTAATGGGGTAATCACTAGTATTATACGGACCCGACAACATCATTGTTTGAAAATCCTTCCCTTCTTTAGTTAGATCTTCATTGAATGAAAAGGGCTTCTAGTCATGCTAATTTCACTTTAGGAGTTCCAGTGAATTAATTTTGATCCTTAAAATTGAAACCTAATCAAGATCAACATTAAAATTTATCAAATAGTCTAAGGGCCATTTGCAACATTAAAGACACATTTATTGGTCTAGGCTAGGAGATGTGTTGGAATGTCTCAAAATGTAGGAACAATATTTACTTGTCAGTTTTACATCCAAGGGATGGTTGGTTTTCCACGTACTACAAGTATATAGGAATACCCCCATCGTATGGTTACATAATACACAACACTACTGTAGACTACACTTCACTTACCTTAGGGTATATTTTGGAAGTCCCCACCAGGTTGCAAACCTACCATAGGTAACTAAGTCGAATGCCTCTGTAACTATGATACATTGAACTCAACATTCAGGGAGATTTTTTCTGCACGTACTTAACTATATATTGCAATTCACAGTGAATCAGTAATCCTTATGTGTGTAGTTACCCCTCTTTATTTTTATTTGTTTTTCTACTATTCAAAATTAATTAATTAACAGTGGAACAACACCCTCATGGTTTGTGTATAATGAATATATTTCATCGATTACCTACCGAGGAAACACCTCGATGTCGTAAACATAAGAAAACAAACTACATCTAAAATTAATCAACCATAACCATCATTTCCTATTAGTATTGAACCCAAAATTACATCTTTGGAAATTAGAGAGTTTGTGACAATTGAAACTTCTCAACTAGAAATTGACGAGGCATCACACCCTAAAGTTATAGAACCTGAAATTGTAGACTCAAAAATATTATAACCAGAGGTAATTCAACCTGAGGAACCACAAGTTATCAAAATAATCACTTCAAGAACTTATTCTTACACTCTTCCTTTCTATCAACCATAACACTTATCTTCGAGTGCTAAAGAGGAACAAATTCCACCTGGTTTCTTAATTTTTTGTAGCGACTACAACCACCCTCCAAAATTTTTCCTTAGCTTCGTTTTGGAGCCTCCCTACCAACCATGCTCAGCAACATGTCTTGCATTGTCAAGTACATGACCTTCAGTTGTTTTCTAGTATATTTCTAGCCTGTGCATGATGGCATATTTCACTCCCCTCACAAGTTGTTTCTCTGGACTTGGTCCAGCTGTAGGTTGAGCATCTCCCTAAAGAAATTGTGAAATTTTGGAAGGGAACTAGTCTTCCCTCAAGAAATTGCGCAAACTTAACTGGCTCCCTACTCGGCTTAGAAACTGTGCAATCCTATCAATCAATCTTCATAGTAAAAACTATGCAATCTAGCCCAACAGGATAGCTCAGCCCAGAAATTGCACAATCCTGGGCAGAAGTTAGTTGCTTCTCCCAAAAATTGTGCAATTCCTCTGGGCAGCCAGCCCAGCTCCCTCTCAGAACTGGACAAATTTCTCCCTCGGGCAAGCCGGCTGTTGCATGTGCCCTTTGGTTTATCGGTTCCACCCAGGATCGAGAAAACTTGACTTGCATGCATCAACTTCCTTTTCCTAAAATAGAAAAAAGAAACATGAAAAAATAATGCCTAGATTTTATGGAGCTATTTTTAGCAGTTGGAAGTTACATGCAAAGACTGTTTTAGAAACTTTCCTCCAAGTGTAATTTTTCCTAGATTTGTAGCATGTACGTCATGAGCATCAAGCTTATTTATTTGACGCTTTAGAGTTCACTTCTCCACATTGATCTTGGAGCTCTGACATCCCATAACACATCCAGGAGTCTTCGGCACATCCATCTCAGTTATTTCCAGGTAGGTCTCCTTAGCTTGTCTTTTGCACAATTTTTGTTGTTTTTTTTGTTTTGGCTTGTGAGTGTCCTATGATTGCTTTATGTGAATGATTGTTGTCATTTGCATGAAATTAGCTTGTACTAGCACCGCTTCAGTTTTCGTTAGCATCTCACTATTGCCGCATACATGACACAATTTTGCATGAACGATCGTTGATTTGACGACTCGCTTCACGCACATTCATGTTGTTCCATTTTATGAATCTTTCATTCATTGTTTGCATGCATGATCATTCACTCCTGCTTACACTTAGTATCACCATGCATGATCATTCACTCTTGCTTACACCATGCATACACTTAGTTTCCTGTTGGCGGGTATGGGCATCCTTGGCCCAGACTCTACCTCACCAAGACAATATTATGCAATATTGATAGGGAAGGCTCTGCCTTCCTCCTATAAAATGTGCATTTATGCCCAGTGAATGTCCTCCAGTCTTGCAATGCGTAATTCTCACAAGCAGTGACTACTAGACCAAAACAATGTACAATGCAGTCACTAGGCATGCAACCCTTGCGAGTTGAAATTATGCATTGCGAAATCGCAACACCCAGTAGGCTAGTCTGGATTATGCATTGTGTAATTCCAACAACCAGCTAGCCTCCTAGTATTCTAGACTTCCTTTTGTGCAATTCTGGCAGCTAGTCTCCTTGCCTACCACAAATAATTATGCAATCCTTGCGATTCAATCCCCATGTATGTTTCATGTTATTCCTCAAGTTTGCTTTTCTTTTACCTGACATATTTCTCGCCATGCATGTTCCCATGTCTCCAAATCTAGTATATATTTTTCCAGCTCTCAATAGTTTAGGATTAATGGCCTCCAAGAAAGCAGGATCAAAGGACACTGACGAAAGCACAACTGGAGCAATAGTTGAGCAAGTGTCTACAAGTTTGCCCAACTATGAAGACACCAAGCTGATTTTAGACAAGGAAATCAAGCTGAAATGGAAAGAGGTCAATGATGCATTTGCAAGCACATTTAGGGAAGACCTTGAAGAGCATTGAGTCTATGCAAACATTCACAAGTCCAACCTATACCGGATTGCATGTAGGTAGTCCGCGTTCCCATGTGTAGACATGATACATTAGATCATCTTGCACATTGGTCCCAAGACGATGACATTGAGTAGTGTTAGTGTGACACATATTTCTACCTTTAGGGCAGAGGATTGTGAATAAATGTACCATATTTCGAAGCCAGTGATCACCATGGAGACACCCTTCAACATACTCAACAACAATCCCAACTCTAGGGATATCTTGAAGAACTAGGTAAAGGAGATGGCCAAATTTAGGATGACACCCTACCAGGGTTACAAGATAAAGATACTGTGGAAGGTGTATCGATAATTGGTCATCTTTGCATGTCGCTTGTATGGCTAAGAGAGTGAGGAAACCTTCCCACAGACTTGGCTAATGACATTGGACCAATTGGCCAATGAAGGAAAAGCATGAAACTAGTACAACTTGTTGACTCACAGGATGAATGGATAGGTAACAAGAGCTTGCCAGTCACCCAATGGTCAACAAGAAAAAATCTACATGTCCACTTACATCTTGGATGAAATCTATGCACATCAGAAGTTCCTGGGCTTGAAGTGGGCATGTACATCAATAGAAACCTCTGTGAATACTTATTGCATAATATTGTATGAATGCAACTTCAAAGGAGTTATCACACAACTATCTGATCATTTTTTCACCTCGGTGTACAAGATGATATTTGAGTAGGATCCACCTTGTATGTTGAAGGAAGAAATAGAGGCACTGATCGATATTGTGGATTGGTATGCCTTACCATTCAACATCTTCATACGGATGTACAATGTGAAGAAGCCTCTGCATTTTTTGTTGAAGTTTTCCATGGACAAGCTCATCATGCAAGAAGTATCATACCACATCTCGACAGGACTCTCAACCAAGCTGCACTAGAAGAAGAAGGCACCTTGGCCCACTCTTCCATTATGGATCGAATTATACAAGATACAAAATTTCAAGCATGTGGATGTTGAAGCAGAGGAGATCAAGAAATATCCTTTCGACGCCCGAAGCTACAATCCATATAACCTACATTGTTTAGTAAAATATAATTGTGTGAGAGTACAGTTTCAATGGATCCATGAGGTATGTCACTGGGTGGACGAAGACCCGTGGAGATATTGTTACAACTTATCCAGGCCCAATGAACTAGTCGACATCATTATGGAATGGTTGGTGAAGTAGCATGAAGCAGCATCCAAGAGAGCACCAGTAGTAGCAGAGGTAAACATATCATCGCACGACAAAGGCAAGAGGAAGATTGTCGATAGCGCTAAGGTAGAACAAAGTTGGAAGTTCATAGTAGACCCACTAGTACAGAAAGCATCTTTCACAACAGAGATGAAGAGGCAACAATGCGACAAGAGGAACGAGTAAAGGCAAAGCGAAAAACAGAGAAAGGAGGAAACAAAGAAGGAGTTGCATGAGTGGAAGGAGCAACTCTGGAAGGAAAAGGATCTACACAGAAAGGAGAAGAAAACATAGTAGGAATAGGTGTAGTAGGGGATGCAACATGTACTGATAGATGAAATTGTGCTGGTACAGGTAGTCGACTCATCCAAACAGCTTGCACCAAGCAAAGAGGGTGAGCAATCATCGGAGTGAGAATTTTCTCAAGAGATTGGATAAGCACTTAAGTAGATGGATATGAATATGGAGCAACAGGAGTTAGAGCAATACATTGACCTCATGCCTTACCACTAGGAGGTCAACTTGCCAGCTTCACTAAATATGGATCCGGAGAAATTCCCAAGCAACCAAGGAGACACTAAGATCCTTCGCGATAATCCGAAAGGAGAGATTCACAACATCTCATTCGACGAGTCGTAGCATAGGGTTGTGTAATATTGCAAAGTGTGTACTCCAAATGATCACACATCTCTTCAACAATTTGATGAATGAGTGATCGTATCTCATGTGTGCAAGAATCCAATGGCATTAGCTGTTGTTGTTAGAGCATATGTCAAAGCCACTAGCTCTAGTTTTCACTTCTTGATAGTTGAGAACGAGTGAATGGCTAAGGAGATACAAATGGCCAAGCAAGGAGGAGAACTTGTTACAATATCCACCCGTCTAGAGTTAAAGAAGGAGTACTGGATGAGGTATTGTCCCCTGAAGCAGTCATGCGAGCATTGTATAACATGTTTGGCACTGTGCATAAGGAAGTTTTCCATCTCAACAGTTGGTAGCAACGATATGCTAGGAGAGCATGTATCTTGTCAAATGTCCATGCTGCTATTGACTACATGAAAACATGGAAAATGAGATACAAGGGAGCCCCGTTACACTTTCCGAGCATGATGAAGCCTAGAGTGGTCAAGTTGAAGGCACGTATTCGAAGTTAGATCCAGACCTATGAAGACCTCCCAAAGCTCATCCCTAGTCTATGGGCTTCCCATGCACAAGTATTGAGGAGTATGGATGTTGTTGTGTGTGCACACACAATCCCATCTATTGGGACACTCACCTAAGAAAAGATAAAGGCATAAGTCTGACTAGAGCTTGACTCTTACTTTGATGAGTTGATGCGCATAGGCACCAGCCTAAACTTGGTGATTAGTGCAGACAACATGGATCAGTATGTGGTTGGTCTAGATACAATCAAGACAATGATGTGAATGTTATCAGACAAGTTGGATAGAGGAACTCCAGTCGTGTACCCAAATGCTATGGAGGCAATAGTTCATTCCCAGAAAGATGTCACCTTAGAGTACATAGACACCATTGCGGACTGCTGAGCTTGCCATCATTTCGTTATTATCGACCACCATGAGGATGTCGAATAGTTGGTCTTCCCACAATTGTCTGAGTCATAGTGATGTCTTGCATGGCTTACTCAAGCCTATTTTGTCTTAGATGGGTACTTGTGCAGATTGTATGTAACATCTTGTCAAATGGAAGTTCAACTATCGATAATTGAATGTAACGGTTAAAGAGTAGATGAAGAGTCATGAGGGTAGATGAATTTTCATAAGGGGGAATGTCAAGGGCCACCCCACCCTTTGATATATATAGTCCCTCATAACTCATTATAAAGGCTTTTGGTTACCCAAGCTATAGAAGTATCTTAGAGAGCTTGGATAGTATTGTAACAAGCTTTGACTTCTCCACTATGCCGAGCTAGTATATCTCTTTGGAGGAGTAGGCGGAAGCTATTGTAACGTTCCGCTGTCAGAACTAGTGGTTGGTCATGGTTATATTGTATGACTAGAACTTACACTTCTTAATATAACAAAGCCAACACATTTCATGCATATGTCGTATTGTATTTCATCTATCTTGTTTACTCTAAATGATATATGTACCTGTTTTCTTACACATGCATGTGTAGCTATTTTCTATATATGTATGTATGAATCTTACTGAAATGTGAAGTTGGTTTAACCATCACTTTAGATTTCTAGCTTACTTTCCTTCCATGTTGTGATTTATCATTGCTCATGTGTTCCCTTCTTAACTCCGTTCTTTCATAGGTTTCCACAGGGTGCACTCACCTCACCCTTCATGTGTTAGAACTAGTCATGCACCTTCCTTGAATTGCTGCATATGTCATACCCTTGCTACTGACAGGGACATCTTACTTACTTATGTGTGAAACCATTGTCAAGGCAATAATGTATGACCCACTATTGGGAATCCTATGCCAAACGGTCTACTTTGGAATTCTTACTGGGGAGATCCCCTAACATGTTGGCGAGTCCAATACCGTCAACATAAGTATAGATGAAATTACTAAGGAATAACCTTCTTGACCTCAAACTCGTGTTCACATTACAGTAACTCCTCTCTATCAAGATTTTCATTTGGTTAACCCTGATACTCAAATACAAGCTCCTTTACATCAAAATATTTGATTTAATTTATTTTTTAACTCCCCTCAACAAACTCATCAACACACTCCTTTGAGAATTCTAGCCGTGACAAAATAAATGACAATCACCCAACCTATATCTTCCATTATAAGTGAATCTATTGAAGTTGCAGTGACTTCTATGTTTATCAATCCACTAGAAAATCAACTATATAGTGGTCCATCATTTCCACCTAGATACCAATCGATGTTAGGAACCTTTTCTATTGCGTCTACTAGTCCTTGGACTTCTCCTTTAACTTCATCATTTGGAATATGATCTAGTTTATCTTTACTAATCACCCCACAACCTATTCCACCTTTTGCACCCTAAAATACTTTGGATCAATAATATGGTGTGTTTCTTAGTGTATTAGGACACCCAAAAAAATCCACTTGTACTTGTATTAGATACCATATTATTGGGGGGTAGTAGTCTACATTCACTCCTTAGAGTTGGGGGGAAACATGCTAATGGAATTTCCCCACCAGTTGGTCAGATGTTATAAGTTGGTGTTGCACCTGTCACAAGTCCTCTTCCTACTATTGCTCTATTTCTAGGAATCAATACCACTCCTTGGAATTCAAGTCGTGTTGTGTCTAGTCAACCTAGTTATGTCTTAACTCAAGTTCCAACCTCTCAACCTGTCTAGGCTATGCCTTAAGTTCCTACTTGTCAACTTGTCCAGTCTACATTTCAAACAATTGAACCTGTTCAGACTATATCTCAAATACAAATCAGTGAAATATTGTAAGGTACTTTTCAAATCATTTCTACCCAATGTGTCTAGGGTGTATTACAAACCTCACCTAAACCACTTGGTCATACTATACAACATGTACATGTTGGCAAACTTGTTCAAGACATGCCACAAGTACAAACTAGCCAACCTAGTCTAGGAATGATGCAAATTCAATTTGAAAAACTTTTACAAGGTATACCATAAATCCATGTTGGCTAAACAACAACAATACCATAAACACCTTACGAAGGTCAGTAAATCTAAAGTAAACCTTTCCAACCTTATCAAGCTTTTCCTGGAACTAGGATACCTGGTATGGGTTACCTTGCTTTTCAAACTCCTATTACCCCGATGGAATGTAAATTCCAGTGGCTTACCTTATTCCATATTATCTACAATACGCCTCATCAACAGTTAACCTTTACCCACAAGGTTACCAACACCCACAAAGAAACTTCAATAGGCAGTTGTCATTTATCGTGACATTAGCGTAGATTTTTACTTGTACTTTCAACAACTTATGTGATATGCTAAAACATAAGACAAGAATATAATCTACTCTCCAGTAGAGACCAAAATTTATCGATGAAAACAATAAGAAGAAAAGGAAGAATATCAATCACACATAACACAATATATCTCTAGGGAGAGAAAGCGTTGAAAACCCTCGCTATCTATATTTCATTAACCAGAATATTTGAGAAGAAAACACAATGTTTTTTCAAACCAAACAATTCCTGCACAAGTACAATCTGCCTCTCTACTTCCTATGCTGAATCTGGATAGCACTTAGCCAATTTACTAGCCTTCGAAGCCCCTACCCACCTTGGGCACACAAGCTCCATGTACAAACTTGTGCTCCTGATTGCTTGGTCTAACCAACTTGTGCTCATCAAAACATGATTAAATGTGTGGCTTCATTCCTCCTTTTAAAGGTAATTTCTCTAATTAAGGAATGATTTATTTTAGGCTTTCTTCTGATTTCATCCACCATTTGTAAAAATCGAGAAAATATACAACTGATAGTACACTATCCCTGAACTCTAATCTCAACTAGGTCTTCCTTTGAACTGATATGCATGAGTTATTTTGATTGGTTTATTAGTTATTTGATTGATCACTGAATGTGAATTAATTACAATTTAATTCACTTGACCAGTCACTACTTCCTCCTTCAATTAGAACTACTTTAACTTAATTTAACTTAGTTAAATTGAATCAAATAATTACAACTCAATAATAACTCAACTTGGGCACCAAAAATTTTGGGATCACTTTACATGACTCTAGATAGACTTCCAACTAAAATTTCCTAATTCAATTAACTCAATTTAACTTAATTAACTATTACAAGTTTCTATGAAAATATAATTACAACTTAATTCCCAATTTCTTTCAAGGACAAATTAAATTGGAAATTCTAGAAGCTATTTTTAATATTTCTTGTTGTTGTTTTCAACACTCCCTCTCAACAAGAAATGAATTCAACTCTATCCCGATCTTGTACCTCCCGAATTTTCTGAATCCAACTCTTGTCACTGTTGCATTCAAAAAGAAGCACAAGTGCATGAAAAAATATATCATTATATCTCTATTCCTAGGAATGACTTGAAATTGGATAACTTAAATCGTTGTAATCACATTACTAGTAGATCCATCTCCTCCTAAAAATTTTGACTGTAAACATGACCCACTTCTAAGAGGTGCACTTTTATCTTGAGCTTTGTGACCAACAATTAATGGAAAAGGAAGGTTTCTACCATGATTAGATGCAAAAACAATACTACACCATTACAATCCTCACGGAATTATGGTTGAAATGAGTGTAAAGTCGTTCACATGAGGGAATAGTTTAGATTCCTCACAGCATCAAAGAGGAATATTCTCACAAAATATTCTAC
This sequence comes from Pinus taeda, assembly GCA_000404065.3. Lineage (NCBI taxonomy): Eukaryota > Viridiplantae > Streptophyta > Pinopsida > Pinales > Pinaceae > Pinus > Pinus taeda. The sequence continues at coordinate 13,186 of APFE030861280.1, forward strand.
CTATGGAACCCCACTGTGAAGGTTTCGTGTGTAGGGTTCCCTCAACTTTGGGTTTTGTTGTTTTGTCAACGTTTCATGCCCTTTTATATTTCATGCTCCTCTACCCTCTACATGTCATTGGTCAAATAGAAGGCATTCATTTATAATATGACATGGCCGACATTATTTACAAGGCCACCCCCTGTGGCATAATGATTGGCATGATTTAAATAGTATGTTTGTTCTTCGATTCATGGTAGGTTTTAAGCCCACTTGCCTATATTTTGTATATAACAATTAACTTCTTTTCACCACCAGATGAGCCATTTGGATGGAACTATCCTAACATATAAAAGTGTCCTCCAATTTAAATGATCTGCCAACATTCACTATCAGTTACTAAAAACAAACCTTTATGATATATATTAATCCCATTCTGCAGATAAACAACCATGTTATGTGTTGAACACTGTTTGATAAAAACACCAGCCGTATGTAACTTCCTCCTCGGATATCTACCCAACTAACTAGCTAACCAGGGTAAACATGTGACAATAGGCTACTATGATTAGATTTTACCTCCTATGTGACCTTTAGGAAATGGAATCATGAAAAACAAAATGAAAAGACCTTCCACATGAACTACAGGACCCCTGAGAACCATCCCAACACTTTAAGTAGCTAGCCCGTGGGTCCCATTGAAGTTTTTGATCACTTGATCTTTGGATACTCTCATAGTATAGGCATGCTAGCATCCATGAGGCTCTAGAAACTCTCATGCTATAGTCATGCTAGCATCCATGAACATTTTTCTCCAGTTATGTCCTAGTGTGCTTGGGATTTAAGCCACCTTTTCAGGCCCAGAGCCCAAGTCACTGCTGAGAATGGAATGACATCTACAAAATAGTAAAGTAATAGGGAAACAATGATGAAAATTTAAATATTTTAACAAGCCCTTAGCCGAAACCCTACTATCTGTAATAGGCATTTCATGAAAATTATCACAAATATGTAATCTACAGGTGTAAACAACATATTTAATCATAGGGATCTCATACTTATCTAAGAAACACTAGGAACCATTGTTCCCTCATATCATTTGTTGCATCATCTATTACATCATAGATACATTTTCCATTCATTTACAAGTAAAAACATGATGAGATCCATGCATAGCCATTGTCATAAAACACATACATAACCAACAAAATAGTAGTAGAAATACCAATGAAATCACAACCATATGATCAACATATAAACCAATATAATACTGATAGAAATACAAGTAGAAATAAGATTTCATTAATGATGCAAAATCCAAACCCAGGATGGGACTACCAAGTCACACCCCACCATAGAATGGTTGAGCCAAATCTATCTTCAATCTTTCACCCTCATGCTATATTCCAAGCATGAATGTGGGAATCAAACCAAAAGCCAACTAGGGCATATTGACACTAAACTAGGCTTTACTGTAATCAATTCCCAATAACTAGGCCAACACAATAAACATGTCATAACAGGTTTTACCTTGATCTCCACCAGATCACTAGGCCAAACAAGCATGGATGCCACCAGATTTATCCACCTACAATGTGAGGAATTTTCCTGTCTCCTAGTCTCTCAGGCTTTACCACAATCAAAACTTGGACCACTAGGCCCTAAAATGAGACCCACTCTCTAGACCCTAAACTGAACATGATATTTCTAGGCCCAACAAAGAGAAAACGTCCTCTTGGATTTAGTACATATCCTGCCATTCACTAGAAAGGATTCCTAGGCCATCCAAGGAAACACAATCCTAGTTTTACTACAATCCTTATTCGATGGTCACAAAGCCAATGGATTTACCGTGATACATAGTCCCATTCAGGGACCACCAAGACATGTTCTCTATCATCGAAAGATCTGCCTCGCTCAACTTCTAATCCATTCAAAAAACTAGCTCAACCAAAACATGAGAACCCCCATCACAACATGGCTAATAGGAAATGGCAAGCTAGGCTTAAAACACTATTACACCTGGTAAAACCCATGCCATAACAACAAAATAACCACATGAAATACCATACATTCTAAATATAGTAAGGAAAATTCACATGCAAATCGATACCTACAAAGAATCATGTTGTAATTGCTTGATCCTACGCTTCCATGCTTGATCTTTTCTTCCTCTTGCCTTCTTTTCCTTTCTTATTCCAATTCCAAAATGCTCCAAGAAAACTCTAAGTGTCCAAGAGTGAGAGAGAGAGAAAGAGAGAGAATAATGAGAGAACTCCAAAATTGAACTGAAAAAGGTTACTGATTGTTCCTCAAATTTTTTTTTATCAATTAGGCCTCTATTTTCTTCAATCTTTTTTATTTTCCTTCAAATTCCTCCTCATATGAAACTTATGACCTTTCACCTCCCTTTTCTCTTAATTTCCATTATTTTCATCAATAGATTTGTTAAAAAATCCAATTTTCCTTTCCAAATCCTTATTCATTGCCTTTGCCAATTTACTTAACCATAATAAACTGATGAACACCTACACTAAGATGTCTTTCGCAACATTTAGTTTGGAATAATTGTCCCATCAAGAGTGATTATTATTTTTTCCTTTGTTAACCTTTATTACATGGAATTTTCATCAAGGTTGTTAAAAAACCCTCCCCTCAGGGGACACCATCCTCAATGTTCAACCACACTTATACCTCAATAAAACCTTTGGAAAACAAACATACCTCCCATGAAGCTTTATAACATAACTCGATGTAGTATTTACAATGATCACCCTGTCAAAAAGAAAACCAACATGACAACATAACATCATAATGAAATGACACTCATGCCTTTTATTGGAGCTTTATAACATAAATCATGGAGGTATTTACATCCATATACATGTAAATAGACCAAAAAATCATCAACCATGTACCAAAACATATACCAACCTCAATTGACAAACAAAGAAGGATACACAGCCCACATCTAAGCCTCCATCTCCCATGTAGCTTCATCAGGCCCAAAGTGCTTCCACTGTAATTTAATTTGCTCGATTTCTTGGTTTTGGAGCACGAGCACCTTTTTCTGCAATATACACTAGGGCTCCGACTAGAGTTTTCCATCTAGTTCCTCCTGCAATGCAAACTAGTCAATCACTTCATCAACATATTTAACATACTTCTTAGTAAATGATACACAGAAAACATCATGGACTTTCACTGTCAAAGGCAATGCATGTTGATAGGCTATTGGCTGATTCCTCTCTATGATACTAAAGGGTCCAAAAAATGTGGATCTATCTTGGCACATGATCCAATGTGTTAGGATCTCTTCTTTGATTTGATGCACAAGTAAACCTCTTCCGCAACTTGGAACTCTCTTAAAAACCCATGTTGATCTAGATAGCTCTTCTTCGTATCTTTTGTTGCATTTAGATTCTCCTTTATAACCTACATTTCATGTTCTATGTCCACCAACATTTCTAGTGCAATGAACACCCTATTAACAGGAGCACTCCAACTCATGGGAGTATTGCAACTCTTCCCATAGAATGCCTCAAATGGACACATCCTCAAATATTCCTGAAATCCATTGTTGTAAGCGAACTCTACCAGTGAGAGATACTCTTCCCACTTTCAATACTGATGTATCACATACATCCTCAACCTCTCCTCCAATATCCTATTGACCCTCTCTGTCTGTCAATCTGTCTACGAATGATAAGCTATATTGAAGGCCAACTGTATGCCAAAACCTGTGAACAACTCCTTCCAAAACATGGAAGTGAAGATTGCATTAGTGTCTGACACAATATTCTTTGGAAAACCTTGAAATCTAACCACATCTCTAATGAATACTTATGCTACATGGTGAGCTGAGAAGGTATAATTTGTTATAATGAAGTGTGCAACCTTTGTCAAACTGTCCACCACTACCTGAAAGAATCATGTTGTCTCATTTTCCTCGATAAACATGTGATGAAGTCCACGGAAATGACCTCCCATTTCCACTTTGGAATTGAAATCGGCTATAGGAGTCCACCTAGATGCTTACGCTTTTCCTTTACACGCTGAAAAATCGAAACACCTAGCCACAAACTTTGCTACATCATTCCTAATATTTGGCCAATAATAAAACTTATTTACTACAGTCAATGTCTTCTGATAACCTAGATGACCTGAATATGGTTTCGCATGGAACTCTCTCAACATCACCTTCTTGAGCTGACTATTATTTGGCACATATATCTTGTCTCTACATCTAACCAATCTTTTCATTGTAAGACAATAATACACATCTTGTGCACCTGCAATTGTACTTGTACCTATACTACTACATGTACCTATACTACTACATGTACCTGTAATACTACATGTACCTGTACCACCACATGTACTCGTACATGTACTCTGCTACAACCTATGCGTAATCTCCATATACCTAACATCTTGTTGACCTACCTGCAAGATCCTATCCTGTAGGTCTGTCCCATAGGATCTCAAAGTTTCTAAGTGATTCGCCTGTATCCACCTATTGAGAGGATTTTCCACCTTGTTCGCTTTATATTTGATGCATATGATCTTGAAATTCGAACTCACTCATCATGGAAAACCATCTAGCTTTCCTTGTGTTTAGATTCAGTTGTTCAAAGAAGTACCTCAAGCCAATGTGATCACTCATCAGCACAAACCCCTTGCCAAGAAGATAGTGCATCCACATCTTCAATGCATGTATGATCGTTGCTAACTCCAAATCATGTGTCGGGTAGTTATTCTTGTTCTCATGTAGTTTTCATGACTCATAGAATACCACCTTCCCATCTTGCTTAATTGTTCCACCAAGTCCTCTCTCCTAAGCATCTATGTATACCACAAATTCATTTAATGGATATACAATCTGGAGCACCCGTGCATGTGTCAACAACTGCTTAAGCTACTCAAAACTAGCCTCACACTCCTCTGTCCATTCAAACTTCTTACCTTTCCTCTGCAATGATGTAGTCAAATAAGTGATCTATGAGAAGTTCCTAATGAACCTCCTATAATAGCCTTCCAACCCCATGAAATATCTCACCTCATCTACTTTTATGGGAGCTAGCCACTCCATGATGGCCCTTATCTTTTCTAGATCTACTATAATGCCTTCCTTGGTGAAAACATGTCCCAACCAGTGTACATCATTCTAAAAGAGACTATAGTTTTTGAGTTTAGCATACAACTAATTCACTCTCAAGATCCTCATCACTGCTACTAAATTCTCGACATGCTCTTCCTCATTTTTATAATATACCAATATATCATGAATTAACATAATAAAAAACTTATCCAAATAAGGAGGCATCACACTATTCATCAAAAACATAAATGTAGCGAGAGCATTAGTCTAACTGAATGGAACTACAACAAACTCATAATGCCCATACTTGGTTTGGAAGGTTGTGTTGTAAATGTCCTCCTCTTTGATGCATACTTGATGGTATCCAGATCTCAAGTCGATCTTAGAGAACACTGCTTCTCCCTTTAGTTGATCAAACAAATCATTAATCCTTGGTAATGGGTACTTGTTCTTAATGGTCACATTATTCAACTAACTATAGTTAATGCATAATCTTATCATTCCATATTTCTTCATCACAAACAATACCAGCGTGCCCCAAGCTGACACACTTAGTTTCATGTATCCCTTTTCCAACATTTCCTTCGACTACAACTTCAACTCAACCAACTCAAGTGTGATCATCCTGTAAATTTTTTTTATGCTAAAGATGCCCCTGGAACTAACTCAATATAAATGTCTGCCTCCCTATGAGATGGAAACTTTGAAATGTCCTCAGGAAATACATCCTTTATCTATTGTACAACTGGGTACTTGCTCAAAACAACTCCATCCTCAACTTTCTTACCCTTATCACTAGAAATTCCCTATAAATAACTTATACCATTTCCTGTGACTACCCTTTTCCTGCATAGCTATCACCATCCTAACTTATGTGGCTTTCTTATTTCCCTGTAAGAATCTTGGTTCCCCATTATCATCAACACACTAAATGGCTTTGTCATGACAATCTACCTTGGTTTTATGAAGATACAATTAATCCATGCCCAACAACATACTATATGATCTGAACGGTAATATATTAAAATGTGTTGTGGTAAAAATATTCAAATAAAATGCACTATAAGCTCCTACCCAATAGTGAACTCACTTTTTCGTAGCTATAGGCAACTGCACTAACCAAGATTCTACATGAAATTCCTTAAACCACACTTATCCACCAAGTCAGGACTAACATATCTACAAGTATATCTAGGGTAAATAAAAATGGAAGTAACTTGATAAAAATGCTTACCATCCATCTCAATGATAGATTCTTAATGGTCTACCTATTTATCATCCAATACTACATAAATACATGGAAAACTCTGACCAACATCCTCAACCATATGTGCCTCTTGTGCACTATATATTTGAGGCAAACCACTCTGATTCTATGGACAATCTCCCTTAAGGTTATCCTTACCGCATGTACAACACTCCAATTGAGTAGTACCCTCACTTCTATGTTGGTGTTGTCACCCATGTCCCTATCTCGGTGCATTGAACCTCTTTTGTGGTGCCACATTTTCTTTCTCATCTACATGTTGAGGCCTTTTTGTTTTCAGCTGCCTTTTAACTTTACTATTGTATTTCCCTTTCCATCCTTGCTAAGGTTCGTTCTTATGCCTTGACTATTCATAATAATGTTTTGATTTCCCAATAACTTCCTCAAGTAACTAAGGCTCATCATACACAATCTGATCTCTAAATTATAATGGAAATCCATTGACAAAACGTTGAACCTTATCCTTCTCATATTTAAGATATGGTACATACCTCAATAGCTCCAAGAACTTAGTCGTGTCCTCTTCATTTGTGATCAATCCCATATTTAGCTCATAGAATTCTTTGGCCTTACTGTCGTAGTACCTTTTTGACAAGTATTTCATTCTAAAAATCCTCTTGAACTTCTGCTAACTCAAGTCATCTGTCCTGATGTCTCTAACTTGCTTCACATCTTGCAACCAAATGTCTACTCTACCTTTCAAGATGAAAATAGCTACTATGGCCTTCATGCTTTTTGTGTACTCATGAAATTCAAAGAATTTGTTCATCCCAAGTATCCAGGCCTCTGCATCTTCTATATTATTCAAGTCTCCATTAAAATTAGGTGGCTTTGATTTCTTAATCTCATTTTCCAAGTGTCCCCTATCACTCCTCCTATAAGGACGATAACAATGAAGATCATGATGTCTATCTCAACCAGAACTATAATAGTACTTATATCCATCACCTCTCTTATCAGGAGTGGCCAACAACCTTCCATCTCTAATAGTTTCATCTTTAACTGAAATATGACCACCATGAGACCTACTCCCATATGCCCCATTAGTTATGTCCTCCTGTCCATGGTTGATCTAAGGTGAGCCTTGTCGCTGCAAGTTTGAAAAACCTAAAGAAGTATAGCATTAACCTCTACTTGTTTCTCTTATGCCTATATGATCTTGTCATTGTCTGCCTTACAACTCCTTATTTCTTCCTTCAAGATTCTGAATTTGTCTACAAAATCATAAGAGTGTTCAACACCACGGTTCTCATCTATTTCATAGGGAGAGTCCTTACAATCTACCATCTTTCTAGCCATTTGATCTCTTTCCTGAAAGGCATACTATGTCATTTAAACAAAGTCACGATAAACCAACATACCTTAGCATAATTTGGGGAGAATACCTCATCTGCAAGATCATCGAGTTAGCATTATACATGTATAACATAAATGTAACATCATATAAACATATAACAAATAAGTGCATCAACACATAAACATCACTCTAGCTAGAGTCCACTAATCAATACATGACTATATCACCTACACATATCATCACCTCATGCATGAGAATAACCATTACATCACTATACACTTGATCATATGCAAACATTAGCATCCATAAGAAATGCATAATCAACTAGACACATACATAAACACATATAATCAAGCATAAACGAACCATACCTGAAACCAAACCTACAAGAATGAAACATGTAACCAAGCATACAATAATTTAAACAGGGATACAAGAATCATACATGTAAGTGACATATAACAACATGTAACCATTCATACACTCATGATGATGCATCTGACAACAACAACATCAACTTCCACGTGGTGAGATCAATGCAACCATGATCAGCACCATGCAATGCAACAAGCAAATGGAATACAAGCATAAGTGACGCACATGCAACTGAAATGAATGTATGAACAACAAACACAACCCATATAGTCTAAGGAGTGAACCATGTTCTAATACCACTCTGTAACACCCTCCTCCAGCATGTACCCAAGTAATTGGACAATGGGGGTAAACATGAAATGAGAGACTGAGAGAATACTATGATTAGATTCAACCTCCTATGTGACCTTAATGAAATTGAATCAATGGAAACACAACATACAAACCTTCCACATTAGCTAGAGGACCCCTTAGAACCATCCCAACACTTCAGGAAGCTATCCCCTGGGTCCCACTGATCTTTTTGATCACTTGACCTATGGACGTTCTCATAATATAAGCCTGCTAGTGTCTACGAGGCTTTGTATGCTCTCATGCTATAGGCATGTCAGTGTCCAGGGACTATTTTGTCTAGTTCTATGCCAGCGTCCTCAAGATTTAAGCTGCTTTTTCAGGACGAAAGCCCAGGTCACTGCCAAAAATGGAATTACAACTCGAGAACAGTAAAGTAACAGTGAAATAATGATGAAAAATAAAATAGTTGAACAAGCCCTTATGCGGACCCCTACTAGCCATAATAGGCATTTCGTCAAACATATCACAAATATGTAATATACAAGTGTAAATGACATATTTAAGCATAGGGATCTCATACTTACATGAGAATCCCTAAGAACTATTGTTACCTCATATCATTTATTGCATTATCATCTATTAGATCATCTATTAGACCATTCATATACAGGTAAAAACATGTTCAGAACCATACATAGCCACTGTCATAAAACACATACATAACCAAAACAATAGCAACATAAATACCAATGAAATCATAGCCATATGATCCATATATAAACCAGTATAATTCTCATAGAAATACAAGGATAAATAACCTTTCATTAATGATGAAAAATCCAAACCTAAGATGGGACTACCAGGTTCCACTCGACCATGGGATTAAGTTCAGAGAAATGCAACTCAATATGGTCAGCTCAATGATAATATTTCCATTATTCATTTACTTCATCCAAATTATCATTATTCATCTTATCATCACTAGTCACAACATCATCATCCCCATTGTCAAGTTGTGTCTTCTTAACTTCAAATAAATTGCATGCAACTAGAAATTGTGATCAAGAAACCATGTTTTTGTGAATGTTTAGGTGTGGAGTAGATAAGAATATGAAGGAATTCAAACTCATCCTTTTCACAACCCAAGCCATGTTCATTACTCTTGAACCGCAACTCTTACCAATGTATAATGATGCCAATTTCCATACCCTCAAATGTATACTTAGTTTTTATTTCAATTCATCCATGCCATCCTTAATTTTGTGTTTCTTGAATTATTCTTATTCATTGTCAATAATTGTAAATATATAAGAACCTATGAAGTATTAAGGAATTGGATCAAATAATTGAATTATATCATGATTCCAAAGATATCTTGATTCGTCTATTATAACTAACTTTGAGTTTTGAAGTAGACCAATCATTTTTTACATTATGTATAGACATGTAGCCACATTACTTGGTCAATTTTTACTAATTTGAATAGGTGATCCTATTGTAGTGTGACTTAATGTTTGTATAAGACTTAATAAGCCTATGATACTATCCATCCTAATCCAAGAAAGTGCTCAAATCTCGCAATGCCAAAAATAATGTGCCATAATGAAAAAGGTACCAAGTGTCACAAATAAGAAAAAATTCCAAGCATCATAGAAATTAAAATAGCGTGAGATGCTTTTGATACATTTGTTAAATAAATTGATTTTTGGACATTATGGAAGTCCCATTTCCAAATCCACTTGTATGCATGTTGTTGCATAAAAGTATAATTTCCTTTTTGGCTATGATTTGTATAAATACTAGCCAAATTTGTTTCCAAACTCCTTGAAGGGGAATTTTCCCCAAAAATCAATGTAACATGAGGTAATTTGACCCACACTTGTGTTGTTGAAATATCTAGTTTGGGTTCAAAAACCAGGCATCCATAGAAAGGGATACATTCCTTTAGAACCTACGAGGTATGGGCCATATATAAATATTATACCTCTCTCTTACTTGTTTTGAAATATAAAAGTATAGAAACTGCAATCAAAGGTGAAAGGTATTCCCTATCCGTTTTTCTTGGATGACTAATTCATTTCCAACCACCCTTCCACAGCTTTTGGACTAGGCCAAAGACGTATACATGTTCCAATGAAAGGTCACTCAGATAGAATGAGGGCATTCTTTCTTGGCTTCAAGGAGGGAAGTTGCAAGTGAAGGATGTGTTTTATGTTTAAAAAAAAACATTCAGGTTGGATTTGTGTCCTTTGAATCAAGGACCAAACCAAGGATCTAATGGCTTTAAGAAAACTTCTTCCATAGATTCCAACTTCCATAGAAGGTTAATAGCGATCTTCTTTCATAAGTATACATGAAAGGTAAGCCCACTAAGTTCCAGATTATTCCAATTGGTGCATTGTCCGAATCCTACTCACCTTTTTGGCTCGCATGCAGTGAATATGCTCCAATAAATAGGTTTCTCCAACTCAATAAGTCAACCTTCATATTTGGAACAAGTTTAAAATGATAGTTAGAAAGTGGCAGTGATAGTGTGGAATGAAGTTAGTTATACCTCCATTCTTACATTTCTTTTGACATACTGAAATATGCTTACAAATAGAAATGGAGATAAACCAACTAGGGAAATTATAGCTTCTCTCTGAGAAGAGATGTGCTAGCTACATGCCTTTAACTATCTTACAATGAGGCTCAAAGTCCTATTTATTGTTGAGAAACAATGGAAACCCTAAACGTCGAAAAACCTAACCCTAGAAGATGAAACGCCAAATTGTGGGCCTCGTTTGTGTAAATTTGTACATCAACTTCTCGGGATCGTAACTTTGGAATACGATCTCTGTTTGACATGCAAAATATCTCATTAAAAAGAGCTATCTGAGAACTACAATTCTGGACCAAGCCCAGTTTTCCAAAAAAATGTCGTTCAAGGCCTCAAAATGGCTCCTCAAGTTCAGGACCCAAAAAACTGCTAAAAATAGTAAACTGTGCTACAATTAAGGAAATTGAAAAGCTGAAAGAAACAATGGTGGGGGTCCAAGTGGACTTGGTGGGTGGCCACCAATATCCACCTGGATTCTTCCTCCCCCCTTAGGAAGAAATGGTCCCCATTGCATTGAGTTCCTCCATGAGATGAGGAAACTTCTGCTGAAGTTGGTCTCTGGTGAGCCACCTTCTTCGAAATCGTAGATCTAAGGTTTCACTTCTTCTATTTAAACTTTTTCTCAACCTTAACGGCATATCGGTATGCCGTGCCAAGTGAGGAGATGTTCAAGAATTCTATTTCTTCGTGGATGTACTTGTGTAGGCAGCCACAATATTTGAGTAGCAAATGCTACTTCGAATCCTTGTTACCCAACTTTGTGTGAAGGGTATGGAAAATATTGGTAAACTCTGGCACATCTTGGTCCCTTCCCTACCGCAGTGTGGTCCACTTTATGTATTGATCCTCATATCTACCCAAAAAGTAGTACCTCTCCTTGATGGCCTCTCGGAATGAATTCCAAGTGGGTGCGGCTTAAAATAGTGAGTCTGTACTTTCATCCTTCTACTCGCAGTAGCTTTCCCACCAGTCCTTGATGCAAGGGGCTACTTTGAGAAGAGTGAAAATAATCTTTTCTTGACTAAAAAAGTCATGAACAGAAAAATAATCCTCTAGTAGATTTAACCATTTATCGACAACATCTACATCTATCTAACCCTCGAATATGGGGATTTCAAAATTAACTTGTGGCACTTCCAGAGTAGCTGTTGGAAGCCAATGCATCGGCGTTGGGTAGCCATTGAAGGATTTGGGCAAAGTTGTCCATCATCGCGTTCCTTTGTCACTCGAGGGCTTCTTCAAGCAATATTTTAATAGGATCTCCTACCCCCTCGTCTTTCTTTCATCTGCCATGGGAGGCCATAAGGTTTTGTGAGGTTAGTCTTGTAAAGGTTCGAACAGTTCAAGCCCTAACCCCTTATATCCTGACCTCATTGGCGACATGGAAAAAAAATAGAGAAAAATAAAACTACTCTAATACCACTGATCTAGAAGGAGGAACGTAAAGATCCAGAGGAGAAGGAGCATCTCTTCCACTCCCAGATGTGAGTAAAGGGCTCCCCTCTATAGTTCATTGTCAACAGTGGGAGCCAAAAGAACCTCATTTCAGTAGAGGTCGTGAATTAGTTGGCCTTGCCGACCACAACACATCCACAACCGTACACCATCGAGTGGCTTCACCAAGGATGAGATCTTCACGTAAGCTAGTAGTGTCACCTTCAACACAACATCAAGCCTTTCAAAGATGAGGTATTGTGTGACTTTGCTCCCCTTAAAGTTTGTGATGTATTATTAAGAAACCATACTTGTGGAAGAAACATGCTATGTATGAATCAAGCCCCCGTGTTATTATTGTTACTTTGGAAAATAAGTTGTACAAGATACCAGAGGTAGCATCACTTACTGCCATCTCTTTGGTTACTACAAAACAATGCAGTAAGCTCATTTCCAAAACTTGGAAATTTGTTTTCTTGATGATACGCCCTCAAGGAAAGAAGAAGACGGTGGTCACGACCTCTAGACAGGGCCCCTCCACACGACAACTACAGATGGACAAGGTCATGGAGGAGTATGAGGACATCTTCACCTCCCCCATAGGGGTTCCTCTGCACTGTTAGGTCAAGCACTCCATCGATCTGACCCTAGGTGCACTGCTACCCAATGGATCAATCTATCGGTGCTCCATTCTGGAGAACGATGAAATCAAGAGGCAAATTCAGGAGCTTCTATAGAAAGGTCACATCCATCTAAGTTCATCACCTTGTGGGAGCCTGATTGTGTTGGTATAGAAGAAGGATGGGACTTGGAGACTCTGTATTGACTATCGCGTGCTGAACAGGATCAATATCCATAATAGGTACCCAATCCCATGGATTGATGACCTCTTGGAACAACTAAAGGGGGGTGAATATTTCAGCAAGATCAGTTTGAATTCAAGATATCACTAGGTACCAATCAAACACTCTGATGTGTGGAAGACTGCCTTCAAAGCCAAGGAGGGCCTTTTCGAATGATTGGTTATGCCTTTTGGATTAATGAATTCTCTTGCAACCTTCATGAGGCCAGTGGATGACATCTCGCATCCATTCACCAACTCATTTGTAGTGGTATACTTGGATGACATCTTGATCTTCAACCAGAGTTGGGAAGAGCACCTCCACCACATTCGACATGTTCTCCAAACACTGCAGCAACAAAAGTTATGTGCCAGTTTGGAGAAATGAACTTCTGGCATGACTGAGGTTCAGTATCTAGGATACATTATTGATGAACAGGGGGTGCATGTGGATCTTGCCAAGATCCAAGTCATTTAGGATTGGCCATCTCCAACCACTCTAATAGATCTCTACATCTTTCTAGGTCTTGCCAACTTCTACTGGAAGTTCGTGTTGGGATTTTCTCATATCAGATGGCCCTTGAGTCAAGTTACCAAGGGAGGAGCGAAAGAAAAATTCTTTTGGTCTGAATCTCAACAGAATGTATTCACAAAGTTGAAAGATTTCCTTTTCTCATAACCAGTACTCACATTACCAGACTTGCAACAACCATTTGAGGTTGAGACGGATGCCTCTAACTATGCTATTGGGGTAATCCTTACTCAACACGGGCATCCACTGGCATATCACAATGTGACACTTTCAGACACAGTCTGAAAGTATCCCACTTATGACAAAGAGATGTATTCCATTGTGCAGGCCTACTGACAATGGAAGCATTACCTTTTAGGGAAGGAAGCAGTCATCCACATAGACCACCAACCCCTGTAGTTCATACAGACCCAAGGGAAATTGCATAATGATTGCCATTAGAAGTGGTCCACATACCTGCAACAATTCTATTTGAATATCAAGTATAAGAAGGAAAACACCAATAATGTTGCAGATTGCCTCAGTCAACCACCAATCATGGTGTTAACCACCATGCTCAACTTTTGCAGGAACATGACTTCTAATTTGCCACTTCTCTATCAAAGCGACCTAGAATTCGGCCACACATACCGAACACGCTTAGAGGGTCAGCTTGTTCCAGATTTTCACCTCCAGGATGCCCTATTATGCCACCTAGGTCACCTTTCTATTCCTTCAAGCGAGCATGCCAAAATTATTTGGGAAGCACACTTGTTATGAAACTAGCTTACAAAAAGATAGAAAAGATAGATCAACACCTTAGAATTCAGCCTCTTCGAGGGGGCAACCTCCTCTACATTACACAAATGAATGATTTTTTAATGATCTAAATGACAAAACCTCCTTTCTATATATAAAATCCTAAGGAGTCACAATATAACCCAGCCCCTAACAATAATAATATAAAGGCACAAAAATAACAATAGAGGGATTATATGGGTCACAGTAATAACAATATGGGGACAATAGGGGCACAAAAATATTAATAAGAGATATAAATAGAATAGTAATAGGGTAATCACTAGTATTATAGGGACCTAACATGCCCCTCTCCTTCAAAAAAGTGTTGTCCTCAATGCTTGAGTAGTTCTGGATGCTTCTGTATAGAATTCTCATCCTCCTATGTGGAATTTTCAGCGGATAAGTTCCTCCACTTGATGAGATACTCCAAAATTGATCGATTTCGTAGCTGTCGAGTTCTTGTTTCTGTGACTGCTTCTAGTTCCAATATAATTTTTCCTTCCTCGTCAAGTTCTGGCAATATTGTTTGAACTGGGAGCTTGTCACCTACAACCTTCTTTAAACATGAAACATGGAAAATTGGGTGCACTCAAGAAGCTACAGGAAGTTCCAATTTGTATGCCAAAGTGCCAATCTTTTGCAACACCTTGTATGGACCATAATACTTTGGTGATAATTTATTATCCTTCTTAGCTTGCTTGAGGGACTTTTTTTATATGGTTATAGTAGTAGGAATACCCACTCACCTACATCAAAACTTATTTCACTGCGATGTTGACCTGTCTGTGGTTTCATTCTATTCTGTGCTAACACAACGTTGTCCTTTAAGAGTTGGAGGACTTGTTTTTGGTGCTCGGTGTGATGTTCCACTGCTTGAACCTTAGAATTTTCTCTTAAATATGATGTCATGGATGGTGGCTGATATCCATAAAGTGCCATAAATGGGGTCATTTTTGTTGTTGTATGGAAGGAAGTGTTATACCACCATTCA
>APFE030861280.1:29554-53085 GCA_000404065.3 Pinus taeda
AATTTATTATCCTTCTTAGCTTGCTTGAGGGACATTTGCTTATATGGTTGTAGCCGTAGGAATACCCAATCACCTACACCAAAACTTCTTTCACTGTGATGTTGATCTGCCTGTTGTTCATTCTATTTTGTGCCAACACGAGGTTATCCTTTAAGAGTTGGAGGACTTGTTGTTGATGTTCGATGTGATGTTCCACTGCTTGAACCTTAGAATTTTCTCTTAAATATGATGTGATGAATGGTGGTTGATACCCATAAAGTGCCATAAATGGGGTCATTTTTGTTGCTGTATGGAAGGAAGTGTTATACCACCATTCAGCCAGAGGCAACCATTTGACCATTGTGTCTGTTTATCAGATACAAAGCAACGAAGATATCCTTCCAAACATGTGTTTACTATCTTAGTTTTCCCATCAGATTGAGGATGATAAGATGAGCTATGAGCTAACTGAGTACCAAGACAAGAAAATAGTTCTGTCCAAAAATTTCCAGTGAAAATGGGATCTCTGTCACTTTACAATAATCTTTGGGTTTCCATGTAGCTTTTGAATTGTTTCCATAAATGCAGTAGAAACTGTACTGGCTTTAAATGGATGTGATAATGCCCAAAAGTGTGCATACTTGGTAAGTTTGTCAACTACCACCATGATGACACTCTTTCCCTCAGACTTGGGTAAACCTGTGATAAAATCCATTGAAACCTCCTCCAACGTTGGCTTGGAACGGATAAAGGTTGTAATAGACCTGGTGTCTTAATTGTTTCAACTTTATTTTGTTGGCAAACCAAACATTCCGCCACAAACTTTTGAATATCTGATTTAAGGCCATCCCAAAAAAATTCCTTCTTAACCCTATGGTAAGTTTTTAAAAATCCTGAGTGCGCTCCTAAGGGAGAAGTGTGCAATTCCATAAGAATATTTTGTTTGATTTGGGAATTCTTACAGAGGTATAAGTGATCTTTGTACCATAACGAATCATTTTTCCAGCTAAATGTATCAGATGTACTGGAATCTTCTTGTAACTTTTGAATAAGTGCCCACACTTCTTCATCATTCTTCCATTCCTCCCTTGCTTCGTTTATCCAATCTGGTTGGATAATAGAAATGGCACGCAACAATGCTTCCACATCCTCATCCTTTCTTGAGAGTGCATCTGCCACCACATTTTGCTTCCCTTTTTTGTAGATGATTTCAAAGTCATAACCCAACATCTTTGTGACCCACTTTTGTTGCTCTTAGAGGATAATCTTTGTTCTAAAAAGTATTTAAGGCTATCATGATCCATTTTTACCTTGAAGTGTCTTCCCATTAGGTAGGGTCGCCATTTCTTAAGTGCATGTAATATTTCCAACATTTCCTTCTCATAAATAGCTTTGTGTAAAAAATTTCCCTTGATTAGATGACTTTCAAAAGAAATGGGTCTTTCATATTACATTAAAACAACACTAATTCCATTTCATGAAGCATCACATTCCATAATAAAGGTTTTTGTGAAGTCTGGTGTAGGCAAGACCAGTGCTTGGCACATTGCCTCTTTAAGATGCTTGAAGGCCTTTTCTACTTCTGGAGTCCATGAAAATGCATCTTCCTTCAATAATGTTGTTAGAGGTGCTACTAGTCTCCCATAATTCTTAACAAACTTGCGATAATACCCTGTCAACCCGAGAAATCCTCGCAGATGTTTTATGGATGTGGGGATTTTCCATTCCTTAATGGCTTTAATTTTGCCAGGGTCTACCTTAACTCCTTCATGAGATACAATATGACCCAAATATTCCACCTCTTGTACTCGAAAGAAAAATTTGGATCAATTGCATATAATTGTTTCTCCTCCAATAGTTGTAGCACCCTGTCAACATGTTCAACATGATCCTTCCAAGACTTGATGTAGATTAGTATATCATCAAAAAATACTAACACAAATTTTCTAAGGAAGGGTTTGAAAACGGAATTCATCAAACCTTCAAATGTAGAAGGTGCATTGGTAAGGCCAAAGGGCATGACCAAAAATTCATAATGACCCTCATGAGTTCTAAATTTTGTTTCCAGAATGTCTTCAGTCTTCATTCTGATTTGATGATATCCTAAACAAAGATCCAACTTGGTGAAGTAAATTGATCCATGCAATTCATCCAGTAATTCATCGATGACAGGAATCGAAAACTTATCTTTAATAGTGAGCTTGTTGAGCTCCCTATAATCTGGACAGATGCACCATGATCCATACTTCTTGTGCACCAATACTATTGGAGCAGAGAAAGAACTTTTACTAGGTTGAATTATACTAGCCTCTAACATTTCTGCAACCATACGTTCAATTTCACTCTTTTGGGCATAGGGATATCTGTATGGCCTGATGTTTAGAGGAACACTTCCTGGAATCAAATGAATAGCATGATCATGATCATGATCATGAATAGGTGGGAGACCTTTGGGAGTCTCAATATCTTGGAATGATTGTCCAAAACTTTTTGGAGATCTAGAGAAATAAATGATTTCGATGTGGAAACATCTAGGAAACATAATTGTGCAATTACACCTCTTTGTTCCTTTTTTAGAAGCTTTGTCATATCGTTAGAGCTTATTATCTTTCTCGGTTTCCCTGCAATACCCCTTAATTCAACTTCCTTTCCTTCCACAGAAAATCTCATGAAAAGTTCTTGAAAATTAAAATTTATTGTACCCAAGGATTGTAGCCATTGGATTCCTAGTACAACATCAGCACCTCCCATTGGAATGAAAAGCATTGGGCTAGTCAATACCTATTCTCCTATGGATAGCTTGATATTATGGCACTTTCTAGAGCAATTTATTGTTCCTCCATTTGTAACCATCACTTGAAACTTTGGTGCTAGATATAGGAAGCAATTCAATTCTTTTGCTACCTTACAATGAATAAAATTGTGGGTACTTCCTGAATCAATCAACACTATTACCTTTTTCTTCTTAATTTGTCCTTCTATCTTGATGGTTTGAGAAGTGGTAATTCCTGCCAATGCATTACAAGATATGGTCGAATTCATTTCTTCTTTATCGAGGCTTTGTTCCTAGAGTATATCCTCTTCTTTTGACCTTTCTTGCTCCTTTTCTTCTTCCTTTTCACAATCTATAGAGAATAATTTCTTCTCAGCACACTTATGACCTTCAGTGTATTTGCTATCACAACTGTAACAAATCCCTTTTGCTCTTTTTCCTTCCAATTGTTGTGGTGTCAACCTTATAGGTTGTCGAAGACTAGGGGCAACAAAACTTCCATCTTTATAGTTGTGAGTGGTATGCTTCCTAGTTGCCATAATTTTGCTTTCTATTTTTCTTGCTAACCTAAATGCCTTCTCTAATGAATCAAGTTCCCAAAGGCAAACATCATGTTGTATATTATCCTTTAAAGTCCCTATGAACACATCAATCATATGCTCCTCTGGAATACATTTACCCTTATGTTTAATTTTTGGAACTCTTCAACATGCTCCATTATTGAACCCTTTTGTTTGAGACTTATCAATTGGCTAAAAAAATTGTTGTTTTTTGTATCCTCATAATGTGCTGTCAATTCTTCCGTAAAAATTGCCCAAGGTGGTAATTTGGTTATGAGAGCAAAGAGATTGATACCATGCAAACTGATTTGGTTCCAAATATAAAGTTGCAATACGTACCTTTCGTGTCTTTTTCACATTATTGAGATCGAAAAATTGCTCCATCTGTAATATCCATGTTGCGGATCCTTGCCATCAAACTTCCTCATATCTATTTTTGGAATATGGTGGGTCTTTGATCCAACATTAGAGTCTATGAAATCATGATTAACATTTCTTTTATTCACGTCATGAGTTTCCTTTACTACCCTTTCACCATTTGTAAGTATTTCTTGTAGAAAATTTGTCAAATTTGCCTTCAAATCTGCCATGTCTGTCTTCAAATTTGTCTTCAAATCTGCCATGTCTCTCTTCAAATTTGTCTTCAAATCTATATTCAAATCGTCTATCTTAGCTTCTACGCCCTTTATCTTAGATTCCACACCATTTATCTTAGCTTCTATTAGCTTTTGTGAGAGTGACATTTGTTTCACTTGGTCTTGTAATTTTGATATATCATGTAGCATTTCTTCCTCTTCTTCATGAGTCATGCTAGAGCTTTTAGGTTGCTTACTAGGTGTTTGCATTTTCTTTCCTTGGTGCATCAATTACCGATAATAATTCTCTACTATGCCCTTTGAATTCCTTCAAAAGAATTTTTCAAACCAAGCTTAAGCAAAAATTTAAAAGAATCTACACACCTTTTTTCACTTTGTAGGATCTAGATATTGCCTCTGATGTATCTCTATAATTTCAGATCATCCAGTTCTGAAATTGTAATCTACAGTAGCCCTCTATATCCTCTTTCCAATGCCACTAGTCTGATCCAAATTGGATTCTCCAAGGAAGAGTTATGCCAAATCTCCCACAGTGACCTGATTATAGACTAGTTCAGTAGAGCGAACTTGTACACATACCATGTGTCCTTGTTTCGACCTTTGGCTCTAAAAAGATATATACAAGAAACTACAGTCCATCCTCTTTTTGTACCTTCTTACAAAACTTCAATCTGATGCTCAGAGAGAATGTTATCACAATTTTCCCTAGGTCACCTGTTTGGAATGTAATTCAGAAGTCTACAAAAAGACGAACTTCCTCAGATCAATCTCTACAAATATAGCACAAAAAGCTCTGAAATTTAGACCCAAGGTTCAGTGCAATTTTTACTCAAATGGGTGTTTTTTTTGCTTTTGAAATGTCGCAGGAAAAAATTATAGTGAAAATGCCACAATGGCCTATTTGGAGCAGCAAAACCCTAGAATCCAAAGCTCTGATACCAAATGTTATGAAACCAACTTACGAAAAGATAGAAAAATAGATCAACGCCTTAGAATTTAGCCTCTTTGAGGGGGAAACCTCCTTTACATTACACAAATGAATGATTATTTGATGATTTAAATGAAAAAACCTCCTTTCTATATATAGGAGTTTGAGGAGTCACAATATAACCCAGCCGACCTAACAATAATAATATTAAGGCACAAAAATAATGATAGGGGAATTCTATGGGGCACAGTAATAACAATATGGGGACAATAGGGGCACAACAATATTAAATGAGGGATATAACTACAATAGTAATGGGGTAATCACCAATATTATAGGGACCTAACAACACTACAGTTGGGTTGATGGGCATTTTGGGGTCAAGAAAATAGTGGCAGTACTGGAGAAGTATTTCTATTGGTCGAATCTTTGACAAGATGTCGGGAAGTACATCAGATCATGCACTTTCTATGCCATTACCAAACTGACCATCAAGAAGAAAGACCTCTATATCCCGCCGCCTACCCCTAGTGGACCTTGGGAATCCATCTCCATGGATTACATGTCAGACCTTCCTTCCACTAAGCATGGAAACGACTGCGTTTTTTTGGTTGTCGACAGGTCCTTTTTAGTGGCCATTATGGCAGCCCGCAAGAAGAATATCACAGTAGAAGCCACTGCTAAACTCTTCTTTGAACGAGTGTGGATACACTTTGGAAACCCACAGTGTATCATCTCAGATTGGGACAATAGGTTCCTCAGTACATTTTGGTCTAGTCTCTGGTCGGTGTTGGACACCAAACTCACTAAGTCCATGACCTTCCATCCTCAAATTGATGGCTAGACATAGGTTGTCAATAGGATGATCATATGCATTATGCGCATGTACAACTCCAAGCATCCACGCACATGGGATGAGAGCCTCCCCTATGTTCAACACAACTACAATCGAGCTCTCCGCAGCTCGACTAGCCACAACCCTTTTCAAGTGGGCTTGGGACTCTAGCCACTATGTCCCATTGATGTGGCAATGCTATTTACAGCTACTGAGGCAGATTCAACTCATGTCTAGTCCGAAACAGATAAAGAAAACAACTTCATTGTGCATATCCAACATATTTGCCAATAGGTCCATGACATTCTGGAGAAAGCAAATGCCAAGTACAAGCAGTGACATGATCAACATCGGGTGCCACAAAAATTTCAAGTGGGTGACAAAGTTTAGTTGCATTTGCAAAAGGAACGCCTTACCGGAGCTTATCGAAAACTTAGACAACTCTTATATGGTCCTTACACCATTACCAACACTGTGGGAGATAATGCATTTGAGCTCAACACTACCCCATTCCTTGGTCTGTACCCAGTGTTCAATGTGGACTGCCTTCGGCCATACTTTCCACCATTACTAGACACATCTGACATTGCAAAACAGCTTACACCCACAAAGTTAAATTTAGATTGCATTGAACAAGCTACAACTGATCGGATCATGGACACATAGATCAAGCACACTCGCCAGTAGAATATCCAACTGTATTGAGTTGTCAAAGAAGGCCAACTCCTTCATGAGTGTAAGTGGCTCACCAGAGACCAAGTTCAACCAAATCTTCCTCATCTCATGGAGGAACTCAACGCAATGGGGACCATTGCTTCCTGAGTGGGAGGAATGATCCAAGCGAATATTGGTGGCCACCCGCCAAGTCCACTTAGACCCCCACCATTGTTTCTTTCAACTTTTTAGTTTCCTTAATTGTAGCACAATTTACTATTTTTAGCACTTTTCAGGTCCTAAACTTCCGGAACCGTTTTGAGGCCATAAACGACATTTTTTTTAGAAAACTAGGAGCAGCATGGGTCCATGCAGACTTGGCGGGTGGCCACCAATATCCACTTGGATCATGGAGGCAAAAAACAAAATATCTCTTACAAATGATGACATTGTATTTACATTAAGATAGAGTGAAAGGGACGAATAGATAGGACGAATGATGAATGAAATGTCAATGATCAAATCAATAATGTCCATAATACATGAATTCAAGCTGGGATTCAATAGCACGTGTTGTCCACAATTTTTTCTTTAAGTTTTTTTTAAGTTTTTAAAATTTTGGGTATACCAATATGATAGTAGGATGATATAGGCTTTCGTTATATGAGGGATTTAATATTATGGAAGGGTTCACTATACGACTAAATAGGTAAGAGCCAATGAACTCAAAATGATTTAATCTTTAAATGTCAATGCAACTAGTAGTTGCGAAATTCTTACTATTAAGCATGAAACACTTTTATCTTTATTTAATATTGATAGGAGGTTTGAACCTCAAATCGCAAGGAATATAGCACGAAATTTATTATCAAGAATATCACCAATTGAAATATAGCATTTTATTATCAAGATGATCACCAATTGGAATATAACACTTATTTTCAAGATGATCACCAATTACAATATAGCACTTTATTATCAAAATGATTAATAATTAAACTACATTTTAAGCTAAACCATTAAAACTTATTAAGTTAAAACACCTACAAATATTAAAATAATAACCTTTTGATATGTTTTAGTGGTAAGATTTCTATTAAAAAAAAAAAAATTAATGGAACATCCATATTTAATAAATTATAAACTACCAGTCCCACCAAGGTAGATAAATCCTATAAACTACCAGTCCCACCAAGGTAGATAAATCTTATGTCCAATCTACCCATTGTGAGTTATAGGCAGGTTTGAACCCCTTGCAAGCGCGTATTTATGTAAATCCCATCTCAAGTCTACCCATTTTGAATTATATTTCTAATAATGCATGTTTGAATCCCTCGCAAGCGTTTGATTTTAGTTCACCTGACGGAACCTCCCATGTTTATCGGCGGTGAACTCCACCTATGTCTTTTAATTTTAAATCGATTGTGTTACGGCCCAAAACTAATATGAAAAGATTTTGGATGTAGGTTTCGTTGGCGGTTTTCCTGAAGTTTCCACAGAGAGCCGCTATCCAATCGCAGTGGTAAATAGCCAGCCCATTGCGGAAATAGAAGGAAGAAATAAGAAAGCTCACTAACGTATAAAACATCGGCAAGAGAAGATGTCGGGACCAGTTGTAACTACCTACCCTGTGGAAAACTACAGATTGGGGTCCAAAGATCCCAATATGGAGAAAGACACCTCTGTTCCAGACAGGCTTGCTAGAATGAAGGTCAAGTAAGTAAATGCTTCAATGCCGACTCTCTTGTTTTGACTAAAAGTGAAAAGTGATCATGATTACCTCGATAGTTGGTTTTAATATAATCTAAACGCTTTTTTATGTGCATTGATCTGTTATTCCTCCTGATTAGCCCTCATGAACCCTAACTGGCTTGGAGTAGGGTTTACGGTTTTTTTTTTCACAGGTTGTTATATTTTGTTGATGTATATGAAATTCCGTTTGCACATTCTATTCATGTACCTTTTTGATAGCCACCAGTGCCGGCTCTTATATATTGAATTAAATTTAAAATAGTGAATGGCGAAGGCCGAACAGGTCAATGATGACCCAAAAGTGTTGAAGATATTGGAAGGCGTTGTGCACCCGAAGTCTTCCCCAACAGATATTTACACAAACTGCACGCAACAACCGTTCTTTTAATTATATTCTAAATGCTTTGAATTCAAATTGGTTTGCCATGATTTTTTCAGTGGTCCATCTCGATATGATTACTATTTTATCTATCGATTTCAGATATTAAATATCGACCAGATAAAAAGAATCAGTCGAATTTTATTAAGTAATGGCGCCACCTTTGTATGAGCAGGCTGAATCCCCACTAAAAATTATTTACTATCGACCAATGATTATTGATGGGTTTGATTTTAAAAAAATTTAAGACACCTTAAATTATAATTATTATAAAACATTGGTTCAACTTAACACACCAGTGGTCTCCACTTCAAGTCTCTGAGGCGCCACTTTTGCGATGATATCTGGGTTACAGGGGTTATGGAGAGCTTAACTGTGGGATCCTCTAATTTTTTCCGCAGCTACAGGTTAGTGGAACAGGTCTTCAATTTTTATCAGTGTCCCAGGTTCAATTGTTTATAGGTATCTTTATTTGAAGCTTTGTTCACAAAGGATTTCGCAGCTACAGGAAACTCGAGGAGGCATTAAAATTTTTTCGTAGATACATGTCACTGGAGGAGGCCTTTGAATCGTTTCGCAGATACATGTCACTGGAGGAGGCTACTACTCCGTGCGAATCATGCTATCTATTTTCTTTAAAAATATATGACCATGCCCCTAAAGATAAATATCTTCATATTTTGGCTGCCATGGCGGTTGTGGTTTTCAAATTGGAAATTTCAAAAGAAATGTGACGAAAAGAAACTGCTAAAAGTATATATTATTATTCAGATTAACCAAAATTAATTTTTGAATCTTAATCATCGCAGTCAACCAGAACCAGAACTTGTGGAACATACATCAGAATATTATGTGAGAGGCCAGCATGCTTTCCCTTTTAGTGGAAGGTTACACATACTATAAAATAGATATGATGGGAAAGAAATAATATTGAGATTTAGGTTGTCAAAGACAAGATGTAATTTTGAGAGGCCTTTAGGATATCCTCTACTTGTATGGTGTAGAATTCAAGAGATAGATAATTTAGAGATGTATAAGTTGTTTTAAACCTTTCATCTCACTAATGAATGTTGAAAGCTAGTTGTCATTTACAAAGTTACTCAAGGACTATGTAATTTTGAGAGGCCTTTAGGATACCCACTATTTGTATGGGGTAGAACTAGTAATATATCCAACTTACGAATGCATGGGGTTGTCTTCAACCCTTTGTGTCACTAAGTGCACATGTAGTACTATAGAAACATTTAATTCTTTAAGATATTCCGACATTGAACATAATTTGGTATTTCCATGGAGGATGTGAAGTTGGCTCTATGGTCAACCAAATATATCAATTCAATTACATTGAGAGTCTCGGGATTATGGATATCTCAACATGTACAGGTGGTCTTGAAACCAACCCACAAGAAACCTTTATGATACTTGATAGGTAATAAGAATATTCATAATATTTCAATAGGGATTCTATCTCTATTTTGTAGCTATGACATATATAAATCAATGGGTATCGGAAATATTGTTGTTGTTGTTTGTGTATGGAAGTACATAGGAATGAATATTCTCCAAGGTTGGATCGAATGAAGTGCACTTTTCATTGACATTAGCAGAAGAAATGTTAGTTTTACATAAATAGAGTCTCGAGAGCCATTGTGTCCTATGTCACCTATAACAGTGAGCGGGTTGGTTTTCATTAATAAATATTCTTGAGCACATTGTCACCTTCGTAGTTAGGCTATTAAATTCATTTTACCACATTCAGTGTATCATTTTGAATTAAATCTCTAAGTGAATTATGTGCATACAATGCTAAAATTATTCTTCATACACAAGCAAAAGGATTAAACTTTAAAAAGAGCACAAAAAGGAAGGGAAAAAAATTCATCACATAATATTCTATTCGACATTCCCTTCCATCACTTCAAGGGCATGCTCTTATAATGTTCATGAATGACCAAGAAATGGTAGTTCTTTGGGACTCAAAGTACGATCCAGTAGTAGCAAATTTTGGGAGTGCCAAAGCAACTCATATAACCTAAAAGTAACTCAAGAAAAAGTCATGGTTCATATTCTTAGTAGTCTTAATCCAATAGCTAGTTGAATAGAATTAGGGATGTGTTCCATTGAGACTCTCTACTAGCATGTAGACTCTGATTCATTAGTGTAAATGTCTTGGAATAAATTTGTAAGATTTTAAATTATGAAATTTTCTGAAATCTTAATAGAAGTGTGCCAATGGGTTGGAGTATTAAGGCATCCAATAGGGTTCAGTTCTTGTTGTGGTTTTCCTGATCCCAATGAAATGGTTAAAGGAAGGATGAGGTTATTGATGTTAATAGGTGAAGAAGGTACATTTGTATATACCTAAGTGCTTAGGCATGCAGAAGTCACTTTACTAACCCTTAAACTTAGTAATTATTTTAATAGTTAAACTAATTAAATTTTATATGAAGGAGTGATTACTTAATGAAATTTGAAGGTTATTTGCATTAGTGAATTCGGTGAACCTCAATTGTTGATAATAAAGATGTTGAAATCTAATCTCAGCTGCTAATCACATTGAAGATTATCATTATGGATATGATCAATAGCTCAAACTTATAAAAAGAAAAGTATGCTAAGGGATAAATCACACCTCAAGCACAAGACATAGTGAGAGTGAGATCTCAATGATTGGGGGGGAGAACAAATTTAATTAAGGTTTGCTTACTCATTTTGTAATTTAAAATATTTCTCATGTGCTTTTCACATATATTTATAATCCATAGTGGATCTATAAAAACAATACCCAATAATATCAAATGCTTCAAATATAATAATAAGGCATAACATACACAATGTGCACTAAAAGTGAGCATGGAGCACAACTTCAAAATAACATGATAAATAAGTTATATAATAACCTTTTAAATAATAGGAGAACCTCCCTCAACTCGCACAATGCATTCATATATCCAAGTCACATCTACCCTTAATAACACCTACATGACCTCTATATATGTCCATTCACTCATTACACATGTGATCTTTCATTCAATCAATCACTAGTACATCTATTTACCCCATTACATATACATTTAACCACATATACAATTTCACTGGGGACATATTGTGTATTCTTCAGCCCCCAATATATGCCTCTCTTGGGGTTATATAATAGTATCTTCTTTCGAAAATATTTGTTTGCAAATTTTTGTAGTAAAGGAATTTACATGTAATGAAACCAGGTAATAGGATTTCCATAAATTCATGTTTTCATGCTCCCATGAATGGTGATCCATCCATTCAAATTCAAATTCAATTCTTTTCAATGTTAATACTTGATCACTAGTTGTTGCATGGTTTTCTTTCCTTTCATTCCACATGTAATTGTTATGGCTTCTCCAAATTATCGTAGTAGCTATTCATTCATATTAATTTTTTGCATAATGGTTTTGTCATGTTTTCTATGAATATTGTTGATTATTCCATCTTCTTCCTTGATAATGTTGATGTCAATTTTTTTGTCTTCCTTGAAAAATTTCTTGGTAAT
Organism: Pinus taeda; assembly: GCA_000404065.3. Lineage (NCBI taxonomy): Eukaryota > Viridiplantae > Streptophyta > Pinopsida > Pinales > Pinaceae > Pinus > Pinus taeda. The sequence goes on from APFE030861280.1 coordinate 41,540, forward strand.
AAGGGTGTTGATATGGTTTTACCCATGATGGTTTTTTTTTTCATTTTTCACATCATGTCATCCATATTCTTTTTAGAGGCATGACATTGTCTATCCTTTTCACTGGTATTCAGTACTACCTACCTTTGAAATAATCCCATTATAATTTATTTTCAACTTGAATTATTTTCTACTAACCTTACAGAATTTTGTATTTTTTCTCTTTTCTTGAAGTTAAAATGCAATGTCATTCATCAAATCCTTACGTATTTCCTTAATTTTGGATTTCATTTCTAATTTTATCTCAGTGATATTTTGGATTTCTTCAACTTGTCAATTTCCTCTACAAATATTTTGCTAGTATTCCCTTCAATTATTTTGTTAATATCTCTATCCCTATTCTTTAATTAAAACTCATGTAGATACTTTTTCATAATTTTAACATCATTTATAAGTTCTTAATTATGCTTATGAAACCTTTAGATTTTACCCCTTCTTTTTAATTTTTAGTTCTTCCCATAATGAATCCTTTTCCCACTTTCCTTTGTCAATATTTTCTTGAACCTCCTTAATCAATGATTCATTAAAGGCCTGTATCTTGTACATCTTAGCATATTTACTTTGGTTTCTTATTTCTTAATTTTGAATTTATGCATCTCTTGCAGTGTTGTATTCTTGATTCATTTATCAAAGAGAAGATTATATAATTCTTCCCATTAGTATTTTCATCAAGACCAGCATCTTACTTAGAAACCCCATCCCAAAAACTACTTTGTACCAAAAGGAAGTTGAGAATTATACCTCAAATAAAATCTTTCACGCGTGTTCATTGTGAATATGTGAGAAGCAGGTAGAGATATTTTTGAAAAATAAATCTTTCTTTAGAAAATTAATTGTATTTTGTGAAATCCGGTGCATGACTGAGACTAAGAGAAATATTAAAAATAGATTATTTTCTAAAAGTGTAATGAAAAGGCATGGTAAAGGCCTTTACCATACACGAGTAGTTGAGTACACTGAGTGATCGAAAGAATGCAATGTGTGCAAGTAGTTATGAAAGATATTTTTCCAAGAAGTGCATAGTATCATACAATGTACATATAGAGTACTATACAGATCCATGCAATATGGATAGATCCATGCAATATGGATATATGGTAGCTATATAGTTCTTCCATAGCATATGTGTGAAATTAATTTTAATTTTTCCACTATTTAATTTTTATCTATTGTGTGATTGATGCTATGATGTAGAATTTGTTTTCAAGATTAATTAAATTCAATGATCTATTAGTTCAATTGAGATCATAAGGACATAATTACTTAGGGATTGAAATTTTTGCATGAGAGCTTGATATTTGATTGAGATTCTCAATAATTTGAAGTCGTCATTATATTGCATAGATTTAATGGTGGCTTCAATTTATTATGATAGGAGGTGAGGGTTTCACTCTTAGTAAAGGTTAATGATTTCAAATATATTGTCAAGAATGTTGCAAATTTGTCCAAAAATATATAATACCTGGAAACTAACAACAAAAAATATGTCGAGGCTAAGCTAATGACATTGGATGTCATGACACACCATTCGACCCCTTGTGTATTTGACAAGAATACTAAAATCAAGACGTTTGATTCCTTAGTTTTTTTCAATCATAACATAAGAATGAAGATAAGATCGTGTAAAAAAACTCATATCCATGCAAGTTTTTAGGTTAGACACAATCACCAATTACCTTGTGAAGATCAACAAATTCTTAATCATTTTGCAATCATTTGTAAGAAGGTTGAAGATTCATATTTATTGAAAATGGAACCCAATGGTTTTTTACCTTCATGGGAACATTTTATAGGTATTTTCCCTTTGGAAAAATATTTTGACTTGATAGGATTTGGGATGATAGTTTGTATAAGGAGACTGAGATGGAGTCAAATAAAAACAAGAAGGATGTTAACAAGAACCTAGCTCTAATTTATTAGTCAAATAAGGGTAGAATTAAAGGACCCAATCACGGTAAGGAAAAGAGTGAGAAGTCAGGAAAGGACTTGATCAAAATATAGTGTTTTGTTTATTGTAAGCACAATCATTATACATCACAGTGTTTAGAGAAGGGTAAACAAAGTTAACAACAAATGATGTAGTGGTATTTATAAAAAAATTAGATGAATGGGTTTATTACAAAATTCGAGAAGGATCTCAATGACATCTTGCCTTTCTACTAGCATAATTCCAAGGGACATGTGGTATGTGGGAAATGGGCCATCCCAACATATTACATCAACCTAGAAATTATTTTCTAGTTTGAAGAACAAATTCTTAGGAGTACATGTTGACGTTGGTGATGATTCCAAGTATCCAACAAAAAGAGTTGGCATTATTCCCTTCTAGCTCAAATTAGGAAATCACAGTATTCAGATCGAAAGGTCACATCATAGCGATTGTCACACATCTAGCCAACACTGAGCATATTGTGATTGAAACCTTCCACATAGAACACATTTTAATCTTTTGTCTTTTGATCAAAATTGACCACTCCTTTTCCCTTGATTCTTCCAAGAGAGTTGTTTCCAAAAGTGACATTGACTCCTATGTATTTTTCTTTCAATGACAAAAAATTACTTTTGTACCCAGTCATATGTTTGGAACAACCACTATTCACATACCATCTGTTCTCTTTATTATGAGCCGATAAGGCGAGTCAACATGGCATGCTATTTTTGGTCTTTGGTTTCTAGCTTCCTTTATCCTTTTGGATATGCTTGTGTCCATCATTTTGTTACTTAGACAAGTATTCAAACTTGCTTCTACACTCAATGGACTTGTGCGCAAAATTATTACACTTGATGCATTCGACTTCACTTAGTAGGGGAGAGAAGACATTATGAATCCTAAGTGAGGAATCATTAGACTTTGGAGTCTGTGTGTATTATATCTCAGATTTTAATCTCTTTCTACCTTGAATCTTCTATAATCAATAGATTTGTGTCCAAAGATATGACACTTATAACAATGACCATAAATCAAATAGGTATGCTTATTGTTAAAAGAATTATGATATTGAGCAAGAAAATACCTTGGTCGATTGAATAATTGGTTCATTTTCCATTTAGAATCTCCTCTTTGTCTATTTGATATTTTGTCTTCATGAACTCTTTCATGATACTTTTTCCAAAGACTTTGTTGTTCTTCACCTCCTGCAGACCTGATTTTTATCTTCTTCTTCCCAATAGAATATTCTTATGCCTTAGAGTATCCCACTCCATTTCTGATTCCTGAGAGCCTTTGACAATTAAGAATATGATTTAGTCTTCTTGTCCCTTCAACAAATTTCTCATTTAGACGATTTTCGGTATTTTCTTCCTGAAAATGAGTTCTTAGGAATATAACCTCTACTTCAAGACACTGACAATTTTCTTCCCATTCTTGAATCATATCTTGAAGCACCTCTTCCTTTCTTTTGGCATCCTCCAATGCAACTTTCAAAGACAAAAAATCATCTTTGCATACTTTTGAGGTCATTTCCCTTTTTAACATAAGCAACCCTTGTTTCAACTGCTTGTTCTCGTCTTCTAGTATCTCACGGTTTCCTTATTCTACTTCAACAGAATGGCTAGACTATACTTTCTCTTAATAGCTTCTTTAAGCTTTTCTTTCTGATAGGCGAACTCCTCATTATCATAGTTATACATTCCTTCTTCTGCAAACTAGGACTGTTCCTTCCGCTGCTTATTTTTCTTCCTTTCTTTCTTCAACTCACGAAGGGAACTAATGAGTTCCCCTTCAATGTATACCACTCCTTCCTCTTCCTCCTCTTTATAGTCCATAATACCCTATTTCTTGGTGTTTATTTCGAGTTCCATAAGAAGATACTTATATGTCTCATTTTCTGATTAGTCTTCACAGTCTAATTTTGGTGTTGAGTTATCCTCTTTGAAATAAAAGCCCTTCTTCTTGTAGGGTTTCTTCTTCTGATATGTATGACACATATTTCTGAATTTCAGGTCTTCTTTTCTTTCAACCTCTTCTTTGTAAGGGAATTTGGAAGAGAAATGTCCAACTCTTCCACAGTCAAAACACTTAAAGGGAAACTTCCCTTTCTATTTTCTTGAGCCACGCTTCAGTTTTTTGGTTGTTTTGCCACCTCCTGATCAGATTCATTATTGGAGAACTCTTGATGACCTTTGTGCTCCTTTCCACTACTAGATACTCTAAATGAATCTTCCTTCAATTTAGATTTCGCCATTCCTGCTGTCATCTCCTAGGTTGTGAGAATACCATGTAGCTTATCCATCTTGAGATCTTAGAAACTTCCTCAATAACTGATATTTTTGCATTAAATCTCATGGGTAGAGACCTTAGTACTTTATGAATGATCATCTCTTCCTTCACTTCTTCACCAAGTCCTCTAATCATATTAAGCACTTCATCAAATTTGATGAAGTATTCTACTATGCTTTCATTGCTTACCTTCAAGCTCTCAAACCTCATTATGAAAGTCTAAATTTTCGCTTGCTTGACTTTGTCATCTCCTTCATGACACTGGTTAAGATTTTCCAACATTTCATAACAAAATCTACAATGTATAACTTTCACAAGTTCTAATTGACTAAGAGCAACAAGAATGGCATGCTTAGATTTACAATTTCTTTCCATCTACATCAGTGGGGGTAATCTCAAGGACATTTTAGTTTACTAGTACCAAGGTACAAACATCTATCCCTAGGGACATAAGATATGCCTCCATTCATACTTTCCAAAAATCATGGGGCTCCCCATTAAAGACCGGTACCCTGCTTCAATAAACTTCTTGACTCTTTCCTATTCATAATTCATTATGGATCTACCTTCCAGGGTTTAAACTATTGTTGAAGGAACTTGGTTGTGATACCAATTATTGGAATAAGGAATTGCTGAGACGGGGGATGAGTCAATAATTCAAGAAAATGGTAGTTTTCTTCTCTTACTATACTTATAGTTCCTTCTTATGTTCTTTCACATATGAGAGAATTCATTCATGAAATAGTAAATCAATAAATTTGTAGACATAAATTAAGAACCAACTTAAATACATTTGTTTGTTTCTAAGAACCTATCCACTGGAGACACCGACCCCCTTTGTTTAGAAAGAACCAACTTTCCAAGAGGCGCCTACCTCTTAAATATGCAGGAACCAACCTACCACTACCATTGTTCTACTATTTCATACAATTTTCAAACTAAAAATAGAGGCATACAATTTTTCAAGTAAAATACCAACTAATGGTTGTCTGCAAATTCAACTTCTGCACTCTGCTCTCTTTGCTCACTTATAGTATATCTCCTCATTTTTCTCATAAAAAGCTTCCTTTGTGCTCTTTCTTCACTATCTAGGGCTCTCCACTGACTGCTCCTCAGCACTATCCTTGCAAAACACTGCTTAAATGCACATAGTCACTCATTTTATCTCTCACACATATCCTCACTATTCCCTCTTAGCTCAATGGAGGTTCTAAGTTTTGTTCCATTGTTGCACTTGACTCGATGTATCTAGTGTCACCATAAACACTTCTGAACCATGTACCCCTAGCATGGCACTGCATTCTTTTGTTGTTTCATACTTTCTCCAGTTTTGTCACTGCATTAAATCATGAGGATGGGCATTGATCACTTCTTTGTCTCACTGCATGACTCTCCATGATGTGTATTTAATTTCAATCCCCTTACACATTTCACAAATACTCCCCGTGCATATTTATGGCTCATAGAGATTTAGTTGTACATGCTCATGGTGTCACTGTTCTTATTTTACATTTGCAATGTGTAAACCAGAGGTCTTCGGCCATAAACCCTATTGCTCGATATTCAATACCACAAATACTAATTCATAGATATTTAATGGCTCAATGTACCATCATATCAAATATTTTCCATCATAGTATTGTGTAGTGGTGTAACACTAGGAAAAAATTGATTTCCTACCTCTGACTATGTCTAGCATCTTTTGATTTATCACTCGTAAAACTTCCACCATAGGACAGAGGGCAGTAATTGAGGACTTAGCCTTAAGGCGCTAAGACTTTCAGACTCCCGTCAGGGTCTACATTTCCTTTGTTATTCCCTCCGCCTTTTGTTTTGTGTTTTTTCCACAACCAAGCACTAACACTATCAAAGCCCTTTTATTGGAGATTTTCACTTATTGCCCATATTCCAGCAACCACAAATCGTCGATTGTCAATCATCGATAGGCCCCTTTGTTAAGCCCTAGCCATTGGTTCCTTAAGACTTTGTGATTGTGTGCTATCCCTCATATCAAAGCCCTCTAATTGATGATTTCTAAGTGTGGATAATGTGAAACCATTGCAAACCTCTCATCGTTTATCGCCAATGTAACATCATCACCTGCCACATGGAATTCTGTGATTGGTGACACGTGTGACTTGGATATGGCCTAGTAGTTCATCCAAAACAACCAAAAATATCGTCCATGTGTCCTTCCGTACTGCCACATCATGATGTCATCAGCAACCACTTGGCCTTATCGGAACCAATCAGATCCTGCCATATGTCCCCAGTGGAGCTCATTTGAGACTGCCATCTATCCTTATCGGTTCCAATCGGATTCCTCCATGTGTCTTGTCTGGAGGAGAGAGAAAGAGGCCTTACCTTATTTTTTAAAAGAATTCCATTATAAATTCCTTTTTGGGCTCCTTGGAAATTTTAATAAAGAAAACTCAATCCTGACCGTTTAACTCAATCAACGTTCACAGATTGCAACATCCCATGTTTGTCACCTTTGAACACACCGAACACCAATCACCAATAACCCATGTTGTTTATCATCGAATATGAAATTGTCAACATCACATAAGACTTCTGATATTGCAATATCACTAACCACTAATTGGTGAATTTCTTCCACTGTGCGCCACAACTTGGAACCTTTAATTTCCGATATGTAATATGTCGAGACCTCTGATATTACGATATCGGTAATCGCTAATTGGCCAATTTCTTCTACTATGTATTGCACCTTGGAACATTTGATCACCGATATGTGATATGATAGGACCTTCGATTGCCAATTGGAGACATGTCAGAAGGACACCAACTCAAACTTGGAATTTCACAAGGTTTTCCTTTGTTTTCTGGTTTGGAGAGGCAAAAATTCAACTGGCTCTAATGTTTTTTTCCAGAAGTCCATTCTAGGAATTCCACATACGATTGGAAAGATTATTTTGAGCACTATCCAATGGAGGGGTTCTAATTAGTCCTCAATCCCATTTTCTATCTCAAAGAGGGCTCCAAAGTCTCTTCATAACTTGAATCAAAACTACCAAGACATGAAGCTTGTAGCTACCATGAACTTCCTTTTGGACACCCAATCATCATGTTGAGCCTTGTTTGACATCAATGCCAACTCTTACACAACTAACCACTAATGCCTTGTAGAGCGTTACAGCCACATCGACCTACTCCTCCAAAGTGATGTACTAGCTTTGTGCAATGGACAAGCCAAGGCATGTTACAATACTATCCAAGCCTTCTTCAAGATAGTCTTAGTAGAAGCTTGACTGACCAAAAGCCTATACAATGAGTTATGAGGGACTATTTTTAGCAAAGGGTGGGGTGACCCTTTAGATTCCCCTTTGTTAGAGTTTAACTACCCTCATGACTCTTCACCTACTCTATGACTGTTACATTCAACTGTTGACACTCGAATTACACTAGACATGACTCAACATTGCAATGAACATGTGCTCATGTGAGACGACATGGCTTGACATAACTGACACTCAATCTATTGTGGTGAGAACAACTCTTTGGCATGCTTGTGATGGTGAAGCTGGTGAGCTGATGCATGGCTTGGTTATTCAGGATGGTGTGCATGTACCTCATGGTGAGATCTTGTTGAACCAAAGCCTTTGTTGCAATCGGTGCATTGGTTCGGCCCCTTCATCCAAATCATTTGCTAACATGTACATGGTCTTTGTGGGTATGCTTGAACCGGAAACACAATGATGCATAATGTCCATGCTAATCTCCAAGTGTGTGCTGGTGATCATATACATCAACTTGATGAAGTACATGTTCAGCCCCAATTAGAATTTCTTCTTGTCTTCTCCTTGGTGAGTGTGTTGAATGGGTTGGATTGCATGTGCGTGCTCAATGACATGCATGTTGTTGGATGCTTTGCAAGTGATCAACAACACTGCTCACCATGTTTACTCTATGTCAGCTACTGGGATGGATCCTTAACTTGTACTAGCACAATTTGATCCGTGATTTTACATGTTCCACCCACTGTTTTTATTGTTCCCATTGCAATTCATTTTACTATCTATGTAGCTTCATGTTCTTCCTGAGTTGTTGCTTCAGCACATGCAACTCTCTCTTTGTTCCATCGTCTACCTTCGCACGATCTTCATGTCGCACCATGATTTAGATTTAAACAAGAACATAAAAAATTACATATATAACCATAAATACAAAGACGCAGTAGAAATAACACTTCATTCCATTAATATCAAATACTGAAATATGCTTACAAACAAAATAGAAATAAGACTAGCTCGGGTGATGGTGGCTTATCTCTGAGAAGAGATGTGGCATGTACATGCCTTTGAACTGCGTTACAATGAGGTTCAAGGGCCTTATTATTATTGAACAATGAGAGAAAACCCTAAACAACCAAAACCCTAACTCGAGGAGACGTAACACCAAGAGTTTATGGGCTCCATTGGGATTACTTGGATAGCCAACTTCTCGGGGTCGCGACTTGATCATATTGTCTTCATTTGATGTGCATGATACCCCATTGGAAAGATCTCTCCAAAGGATAAAATGGAGAAGTTGATTTTATATAGAAAATCATTGGCGATAAATTGCAAAAAAAACATTGTTAAGGGCCTCAAAATGGCTCCAAAAGTTTAGGAACTAAAAAACTACTAAAAATAGTAAACTATGCTACAATTAAGGAAACTGAAAAATTGAAAGAAACAATGGTGCAGGTACAAGTGGAATTGGAGGGAAACATTTTTTAGGGCATAGAAACGACTCTAGAAGTTTAGGACCTAAAACGATTCTAAAAGTAGTAAACTGTGCTACAATTAAGGAAACAAAAACACTGAGAGAAAAAATGGTGGGGGTCCAAGTGGGATTGGTAGGTGCCCACTAATATCCACCTGGATCATTCCTCCCCCCTAAGGAAGAAATGGTCCCCATTACATTGAGTTCCTCCATGAGATGAGGAATCTTCTGTTGAACTTGGTCCTTGGTGAGCCACTTGCCTTGGTGAAGGAGTTGGCCTGCTTTGACACCTTGATACAGTTGGATCTTCTACTGGCAAGTGTGCTTGATCTACATGTGCATGATCTGATCAGTTGTGGCTTGTTCCATGCAATCTAGATTTAACTCGGTAGGTGTTAGTTTTTCAATGTCTGATGTGTCTAGTAATGGTGGGAAGTATGGTCGAAGGTGGTCCACATTGAACATTGGATGCAGGCCAAGGAATGGGGTAATGTTGAGCTCAATTGAATTGTCTCCCACAACCTTGGTAATGGTGTAGGGATCATATCAGAATGGTATGAGTTTCCAATAGGCTTCGTTAATGCATTCCTTTCACAAACACAAGTAGACTTTGTCGCCCACCTGAAACTTGTGTGGCACTCGATGTTGATGATGTCACCACTTGTACTTGGAATTTGATTTATCAAGAATGTCATGGACCTTCTCTTGGATATGTTGGATGTGCTCAATGTATTTGTTTGCTAGACATGATCTGAATCTTCCTCAGTATCTGCAAATGGCATGGCCATATCAATGGGACATAGTCGCTGGAATGCCAAACCTACCTGAAAAGGGTTGTGTCTAGTCTAGCTATGGAGAGCCCAGTTATGGTTGTGATGGACATAGGGGAGGCTCTCATCCCATGTGTGTGGATGCTTTGAGTTGTACAATCATAGGATTTGTACAATCATCCTGTTGACGACCTTTATCTAGCCATCAGTTTGGGGGTCGAAAGCTATGGATTTAGTGAGCTTGGTGTCCACCATTGACTAGATACTGGACCAAAATGTACTGAGGAACCTATTGTCCCTATTTGAGATGATAGACTATGGGATCCCAAAGTCTACCCACACTCATTCAAAGAATATTTTAACATAGGCTTCCACTATGATGTTCTTCTTTCCAGCAACCATAATGGCCATCTTCGAGAATCTGTCAACGACTACAAAAACACAGTCATTTCCATGCTTCGTAGAAGGAAGGACTGACATGTAATCCATGGAGATGGATTCCCAAGGTCGACGAGGGGTAGGTAGCATACTATAGAGGCCTTGCTTCTTGACGGTTGGTTTGGAAATGGCGTAGGGGTTGCAGGATCTGATGTACTTCGTGACATCCTGTCGAAGATTCGACCAATAGAAATACTTTTGTAGTAATGCCACTATCTTCTTGACCCCAAAATGCCTAGTGGCCCAACTATAGTGGGCTTCCCAAATAATCTTAGCATGCCTGCTTGAAGGAACACAAAGGTTTTCCAGGTAGCATAATAGGGCATCCTGGAGGTGAAAATCTCAAACTTGTTGACCCTCTAAGAGCATCTGGTATGTGTGCCTAAATTCTGGGTTGCTTTTGTAGAGAAGTGGCCAATCAGAAGTCTCATGCCCACAAGAGTTGAGCACGGTGGTTAACGCCATGATTGGTGGTCATCTGAGGCAATCTGTAACATTATTGGTGCTACCCTTCTTATACTTGATATTCAGATGGAACTGTTGCAAGTATGTCGACCACTTCTGATGGTGATAATTCTACAACTTCCCTTGCATCTGTATGAACTGTAGGGGTTGATGGTCTGTGTGGATGACCGTTTCCTTCCCCAAAATGTAATGCTTCCATTGATGGTAGGCCTACATAATGGAATACATATCTTTGTCATAAGTGGGATACTTTCGGGCTGTGTCTGAAACTGTCTCACTTTGATATGCCACTTGATTCCCCTTTTGAGTAAGGACTTCCCTAATAGCATAGTCAGAGGCATATGTCTCGATATCAAATGGTTGTTTTAAGTCTGGTAATGTCAGCATTGGTGTTGGGTCCCCATAATACTAGTGATTACCCCATTACTATTGTAGTTGTACCCTTTATTAATATTGTGGTGCCCCTATTGTGCCCATATTGTTATTATTGTGCCCCATAGAAGCCCACTATTGTTATTATTGTGCCTTACATTATTATTCTTATGTAGGCTCTAATTATGTTATGACCCCTTAGACTCCTATATATAGAAAGGAGGTCTTTTCATTTGTATCATCCAATAATTGTTCATGCATGTAATGTAAAGGAGGTTCCCCTCTCGAAGAGGCTGAATTCTAAGGCGTTGATCAATCTTTTCTATCTTTTCTTGAGCTGGTTTCATAACATTTGGTATTAGAGCTTTGGATTCTAGGGTTTCTCTGCTCCAAACAGGTCATCGTGGCATAGTGAAGCATTATTATCAGTAATTGATGCCCCGAAGAAAGAAAATGGAAACACTTAGTAGGCGACCTGAAAGCTCTAGCATGACTCATGAAGAAGAGGAAGAAAT
>APFE030861286.1:0-18570 GCA_000404065.3 Pinus taeda
TTATTTATAAATCATTTTTGAAAAAACTTGTCTATGCAGATCATAAATTTATTTCAATTATAGATTTTAAAAAACTCATAATATTGGAGCTTTTGAATTTTTTTTATAGTGAAAATAGATTCATCATTATGAAGAACTTTTAAAAAATCTAAATTGTTGAACTGGTAAATCCCCTCTGCGGACAGAGGCGATCCCACTAGCCCAACACGGGTCTAGCAACAATCACACCACGCTACACGCAGGTTCCTAATTGCATAAATCAGAGATCGACCAAGATGATCTACCTGGAATCCAATGTTAGTTGTTGTAGAAGAAACGTCGTCCCCGTCCCTTTGCTTTGGCAGGTCACAATCCTTACGCTCCACGTAAACGGACACTTGCACACGTAAAGAATGATACAAACACAAGCGTAAAATCTAGTATATGCAATTATATATTGGTCAGAAAAGATATAACTCAAATATCATTGAAAGACACATGAGTGGAACCATAATGATAGTCGTTCATTAATTAGTAAAAACAGAGAAAGATTACAACCATAGGGTTCTGACATTGAACCTCCTCTGACTGGGCAAGCAGCTAAGTACGCCTTGCAAAGTGACCTCTTCTCTCTCAATATTTTGGCAGCATAACCCCTCTATAATGCTCAATTCTCACTATCACTCCAGCATAATCTTGGCCCTCACAATAGCTCTAGCAAAACTAGTTGGTTTAATGCAGGGTGACAGTCATTTATAGATGGGGGAGGAAGAAGTATACATTGTATCCGGACACCTACTGAAGATTTGGCATTGTCCCAGAATAGCCACTGAACTTGGTTGTCATGGATAAAAAGATGACACTCGACCACTTCCATGAGATTTTTCCCAGAGAACTGCATGACCAAAGAAGGCAAAAGCACTTCAGTGCGCGCTGGCTAAAAATCATGACCAAATTTAGGTGGCGCGGGCTCTGCTCTATGACAGAGCGTCCATGGACGCGCCCTCTTTTGAGGAACTGAGTCATTGGCGCGGGTAAGACACTGTGGACCCGCGCTAATGGAAAAAGGGCACTTTTTAGGGCTAATCTGCAAAGGGTGTCTTCAGGGAGTTTGAAGTTCATACTTAGGAGAATCCAATGCAAGTGTTTTTAAGTTGTGTCACTGGTCACAGGTCCATAAATGTGTCCTCCAATGTGCGAAAGCACGGGTAACCGGGACGGTGACCAACGGTGACAAATTACTGCGTAACAGATGCCCCCTAAAGCATGAGCCTCAAGAGAGAGAGAGAGGTGAAGTGCTTTACAAGGCCATATATAGTTGCCGCCGAGAATCTGCATTGAGAGATACAGTATGATAGTTCAAATACATGATATATGTGGCATGGTCGCAGCCATCCATAAAGAGTACATGATGATCAAGATCCGTAGTATGGACGCAGCCATCTGGTTAGGATCAATAAATAGACTCAGGTATGGACGCAGCCATCCAGTGAAAGAGTCATGTATCAAAATCACGCCTGGATTACAACAGACACAATCCAGGGTCTTGCGCTCCACCTTGACCTGAACATAAGTACAAATTCAAGCATGTGAGAATGTGAGCTGAAGTCGAACATGCATGAACATCGTCTGATTACCAGCCAATGATGAAAGCTGTTAACAGACGCGAGAGGTACCATCAATAATGACAATGGCCCTCAAGGTACTATAGGTACAGTCTACGGCGTGTGAATGAATGAGTCGATGTCGAACACCCGTAGAGTCATCCGATCGAAGGCCAATGATGAAAACCTCGCGTAGAACACGAAGAACCTGCCATTAAGGCATGCAGGCTCCAAGGTACCAGAAGGGAGTCTCTACGTCACTTTCCTGGATAATGAGCTAAAGTCGACAGGAAGTGATCTTCGTCGAAGGCGGGCCATAAGGTTTCCCACATCATCGACACGAGACGGGAAGAGACAATGTTGTGAAGTAAGATTTATGAACTATCAGACGAGGCGGTTTCTTTCAGAGGTCAACTTCTCTTGAACATATCGGCGGCACGACACTGGAATTGGCAGTATTTGACATCAATGAATCAGAGGTCATGATGACGAGGCAATGAGCAAATGAGAGGTCAAATAGGATCACCCAAACCCATGGAGGAAAGTGAAAACAAAATGAGATATCCCCACCCCAACACGAAAGCAAAAAAGTGCCATGTTCAAGAGCGACATACTGCCGACACGACTATAATTACGGTTCCAAAAATTTCTTTTTCCCCCGCCATTTCTGGCGAGTACCCCAATTATTTTTAACAAGCTTGATGGGGATAGCATATGCTTGTAGTATAAGTTCAACCTTCGGTCGAATCCAACCTAGTAAAAGTTTAACGAGCCCTAGGGAGGAGAAGCTCAAGTTTCGTCATAGTGACGAATCCAATGTCGTCAGGGTTTAACGAGTCCGACATAGGTAAAACTCAGAGTCCTTTTCATGTTTAGAGAGTTTGAAAAAGACACGGAAAAGAAAACTCCAAAGGTCCTTTTTCGTAGAGTTGTGTCTCTCGGGTCCGAAAAAGTGTAAAATGATACCCGAAAGAACCGCTCGATCATTACGACCGAGGAGTACTTTTCATGAGTAGTGACTTTGATCTGAAAAAGTAGAAAAGCGATCAAAACCACGTCGTTTCGTAACCATTAACGAGTTTGAAACGACAAAAACCCGGTAATATTTTTATATTTTAACGGTCGATAAAAGAACTTAAAACAACCGCCCCTTAATAACCGTTTAACGAGCCAAGAGGGATAACTCGGCGATCTTTTCTGTTTTAAAAGGTCAGGAAAAGAGCTGAAAGCAGACCATAAGTAACATTTTCTTATGTTTTACCGAGCTTGAAAAAGTTAAAAAGAAGCTCGTTTGAACTACACCAAACCCTATCATCATTCAAAAACAGCGTAAAACCCATTTCGACATGAAAATATCCTAAAAATACTCAAAAATATCACTTCTAATGTATTTTTAGGTCAAAATAGTGTTATAAATAGTAAAAAAGTAAAAACAAATTTACTTTTCACTTTTTACCTTATGAGTTCACTGTTGGAGGGTTTTTAGTGCAAAATTCACCTGCTGATTGTGATCGATTCAGGACACCGTTCGAGCCGCCGTCTGCAACAGGTAAGAGGCCTCATCCTAAGCTTTAATGTCATTCTATTTTTTCTAGTTTTCATCCATATTTCAGCTCCCTGCAAAGGGATTTGCAAATTTTTAGGGCCGCGCCATTAGCGCGGGTTTCCAACACGGGACCGCGCTAATGGTGAATTTTTCCCATAGGGGCCGCGCCATTAACGCGACTGTTTTAGAAACAGTCACGCTAATTGCGCGATCCCATTTTTTACAAAATTCGACCGTTGAACTTGCAAAATTCTCCAATTTATGCTTCAATATTTATCTAACAATTGAAATTTGCCTTTGGTTGCAGGATTTCGCTAAAAATGGTGCTAGAATGGAAAGAACGAGAGCACAATGATGTTGATGCCCAAGCTTTAGAGGATGATGACTGCATGAATGCATTAAGAGACTGCAGACTGAAAAAATTCTTCCATACTTCATACCTACGCGCACAACCTGAGCTACTACGCTTCATAGTAGATGCTTGGGATGTAGAGGATCAGGTGTTTCGCCTGAAGGATCAGACATTGGAACTGGATGTTGCCGATGTCTATTTTATCACTGGTTTATCACGGCGAGGTGCACGTCCTATTCTGACAGGCAGTCGACCTTCTGCAGAGAAGATCGAGGAGGTGAAGGCAAGAGTATGTCCTGATGCACGATTTGGAGTGAACAACAGGAAGATAGATATCAACACGGTGCCCAGCTTGGTTCTACGAATCATTTTGTTTACCATTACCCGGGAAGCAGGGATACAGGCACCCCATGAGGCCAGCAAAAACCACTTACTACTGGCCACCGAGTGTCTCCATCCGACAGTGTTTGATTGGGCTTCAGCGGTGACAACCAACATCAAACGACAACTTACCAAGTGTAAGCAGGATGGAAACAAACAGTTTGGGTATGGGTCAATCATTGTGACCTTCTTTCAAGAGCGGCTGCCGATTTTCCGGGTACCTGGAGGGATAGTAGCAAATCCAGTGCTGAGGGAACCGAGATTGCATCGATGGGCAGAACTTATGCCCAGAGGAGGAGGGGGCCAACAGATGTCCTAGAAGCCCGAGTTCTTTATCTGGCTCCGACACCAGATGATAGTCATAGAGGACTGGCCCTATGCGGGCACGGATTTCACCGGAGATCCCAATCTCCCTCTACCTGACGGAGAGGATTGGGATGAGGAGCTGGGTAAGAACTCTTTGTTTTTAATGCTTTTATGTATTTAATTTTTTTTGTTAATACATGCCTATTTCTAACAACGTCTATATATGTATACAGATGTTGGCGCAGAACGACCAGCTGACTTGCCCCACAATGTGCGGAGGGCACAACCTGCAGCAGACCCTCAGGGAGAGGGTGAGGAGGATGATCTGGTACAGAAACTTGAGGCACTCACTCGAGGAATGCCAGACTATGGCAGATTGGCGGACATGCCTAGGGCATACCAGAGGCACACGGTGGGAGTATCGACTCGTGCCCATCGTCTGTTGAGACGCGTGGTGCGAGCGGTGATATGCTATCACGAGCATCACCGTGACTAGACACCTAGGTTTCCTTTTTGCATATTTTGAGGAGTACGCTGTCAGCGGCTGTATAGACTTTGGACATGTATTATTTTTTGTAACGCGCGGGGCGCGAACATTTTGACACACACATATATATATATATATACATATCGATTTTTTGGATGGATCTTTCACATATGATGATATTTTGATATGCTATGCAAATGTCTAATACAAACGTGATCCAATGTATCAGTTGCACAACATACGATCCATGTATTTTTACATTTTTATATGCTTATGTTTATTCTTAGATGGATCTTTCTTCACGTGATGATGCGTTTTATATGCTATGCGACTGTTCGACACACATGTAATCTAATGTACCTACCGCATAACAAACGACCCATTGGAATGTATTCACACATACACATATATTTTATTTTTATGAAAGCTTGAAAACACACATGAGAATAACGTATGAAAAATATGCTTTATGCGAAATTTTATTTTTATACAAGCTTAAAAGCACATAGTACACATGCAAACTATGCTTGATGGGAAATGAAACAGGCATGCCCCCAAATAATATGGATCAATCCGAGGTACATGCCCCCCAAGCTTCAGTCCATTGAAAATGGGCTGAAGGTTGACATAATGGTGATGTGCTCGAAAAGCACGAACACAATGTTCATTGTTTTAACGAGGTTGACATAATGGTTATGAACTATCCTCGTAGACAAACAATTTCATTATTTTAACGAGGTTGATACATTAGAAAAACTATCCTCGATAACGACGCTCGACCGTGTATTCGACGGCCTCTCCCCCGACCAACAATGGAAACCATTGGAGTGAAGCAAAGTCTGATGCACAAACAGGACCGAATTTCATTGTTTAAGGAGCTTGACATAGGAGAATGAACTATGCTCCGACCAATCATGTTTCATTTTTTAACGAGGTTGCCACAAGATCAAAACCATCCTCGATATTCCTCGTTTCATTTTTGTTTTAGGGAGCTTAACAGAGGGAAATGAACTATGCTCCGCCCGATTTGCATCATAATGAACAGGAAATCGGGGCTTCCAAGAGCGGCGCTCCCGATGAGAGGTCAATGCCGTGGAAGACGGGACCCAATGCCCCCAGAACACTATGGACGATGTCGGCAGTGCTAGATATAGGCATGGGAGAGGTACCCACATAGATGACCTGCGGGGGGGCAGAAACAACCGGTGGATGAGAACTAGGAGGGGATGACAACGGCGCAGGGGGCACTGGGGGACTAAAGAACGATAATTGATCAATAGTTACAATCCTTCCATCGTGTGGAAAGCAAACCACACGGAAAAGTGAAGAGACGAGGGCTCCCATGGCATAAACATAGTCACGACCAAGGAGAAGAGGGAAATCGAGAGCACTAACCACTACGTCTATATAGACGGTTTTACCTCCCAGAGTAATAAGGCACTGCGGGAGGATTCCTAGAGATGGACATGCTCTGTCGTCGAAAGCCAACAGAATATGCGTGACCGGCCTGAGCTGCGGGGAACCGAGAGCTTGCCAAGTAGTATACGACATGAGACTGACCGACGCGCCTTCATCCAAAATAGTGCCAAGTACAGCCATATCATAGGCGTGCACAGTAATCTGGAAAGGCACATGGGATGGAAGGCGGTAAGCGGTCAGGTGACTCCAATCAAAGGAGATGGCTAAAATATTTGCTGGGGGAATCGTATGATTGCCCCCTTGCTCGAACGGACCCGAAGAAAGACCCTCAGAAACAGCGGGGATAAGCGGGTCGTTTGCGAACTCAGGAAAATCTGATGAGACGACAAGAAAATGTTCATGACGCTCTTCTAGAACAGGGTGGTCGACGGGCGGTAAACTTGAGTCGACACACACTTCGACCAATGGTTGGTCGGGAACAGGCTGGGTAGGGCCAGGTTCAGGAAGAGGAGGCTGAACAAGAGAGGTGTGTAAACAAACCTTGTGGTCAGCAAGAGGACAATCTGCAGTTGCAGAAAGACACTGATATCCAGCGGGAAGTTGGGTGAGGGAACTGCAAGACTTTCCAAAACAGAGGAGGCTTTATCCATGAGCAGGCAAAGGTGAAGGAAATGATTGCCTTCACAAAGTTTGCAGGGGAATCGAACCTTCCCTTTTCCCTTAGTATTCCCAACGGATGAGATAACATCGCCGTGAGCTTCAATGGACGATGAGGGGCGGGCCTGATCGCGAGACCATATTCTTAAGATCCTGGGAATACCAGGACAATCGCGAAGAAGATGGTCTTCCTTGCATAATCGGCAAGGAAACTTAACCTTCTGCGGAGGAGTGGGAAGGAGTCCATCTTCTGTTGTCTGTGATGGAACAACAGTTGTGCTTGTAGTCACTATTGTGTTTGGAGTCTTGCCCTTGGGAGACTTCTTCTTCTTAGTCTTCTTCTTCTTCTTCTTAGCCACCCGGTTACTCGTATCGAGACTTTCACCAGGCGAAGTACAAGAAGGAGACGTAGAGGTAGGCGTCGAAGGGGAGGGATCCACCTTGGGTTCAACGTGATGTTGTGCAGGTGGAGGGACTGATGAAGTATCAGCCGACACAGTAGGGACCACAGAGTTTGAAAATAACCAAACAGGCAACCCGACAGTTAGCCCTGGAAGGGATAACGTCGCCATGTAAAGAGCACCAGTATTCTCGGGAGAAGGGAAATGACCAGGAGTCCCATCAGGTGGGAAACTTGGGTTGGTGGATCCTGAAAAAGTTGCCATAACAAAACGAAATCCTACTCAAACTAGCGCACACGAAATTAACCGGGTTATGTGATCGTGGCCAGATAGATTTTAAGACACTTAACTTGACATTTTCATTTTTAAAGAGTCGAGAAAAGGACGAAAATATGACTCTAGTCTCCTTCAATTGTTTAATGAGCACGAAGTGACAAGCTGCTCACTTACACCTTTTCTTTTAGAGAGTCTGAAAAGGATCAAAAGCTGACTACTCTGGAAATCTAGGTAAAAGGGTTTGCCAAACAATCCGTAAAACTGCTATATACACCTTAGCGATCAGAAGAACGCCAAGGACTTTACGTACGGCAGTCAATCTTCCCGAATGCTGTGTTCAGTGCATTACGGTTTGTAGGGCGGCAGACTCAGATTCCTATGGATCAAAGGTTGCAATCCTATAGGGGTCTCCCAATATATACTCGACGGTACGTGGGAGCACAATCCATACTGGCACCTACCGTTTCACCGTGGAGGAATCACCCAACCACTCAACGATAAACTACCAGGTTTAACGATGCCGGAACACGTCGCTAAACTAGACCTCTAGAATGTGAGCGTTAAGTTTCAATGCGTTGTTAGGTTCATTGAATTCATTTTATGGTTTATCTTTGATTAAGTTTCAGTTTCCGGTCTTACCGTATGTGGTCTCTTGAAAATTTCCTAAATGCAACTATATGCGAAAATTGTATCGTTTCGTTGAATGAATTCTAGCTACAGAAGAGTTGAGAGTTTCATACAAACAAAACGATCACAAAAATCCTAATGCAGCTAATAACAAGAGAGGAAAATCTTTTTCTTTTTCTTTTTAAAAGCAAAAATTAACACAAAATGCTAATTAATGAAAACAAAAATCTTTTTGTTTTTTCTTTTCTTTGAAAATAGTATGATGCACTTAATGGATTTCAAGAGATATGCACAAATAGATAATTCACTCAAAGGAATCTAAAACCAGATCTGAAACATGAACAATGACCCACCAAAGCAAAGAAAACACCAAGATCTTCAAAGAACTATGTAATCTAAGTCCCAATGAAGTCAGGTAAAAACAAACAAGCTAAAAGTGAGGTACTTGCAGCATATAATGCAAAACTCATACAACTACCAGAGGAATGTGGAAATCAATCACTAAACTGACTGGATCAGCAAATTACAAATCCGACAGAGGGCTCGATAAGCAAAGCCACAAAGGCTAAGATATAAAATCGATGGAAAAAGGCTAACAACTGAAGGATGGAAAGAACAACCAGTCAGATAACAGTCCAACAAACTTCCAGGAGGTGTAAAAGAAGCCAAAAGACACAGATCCAAGATTAAAAGACTGACGTACAAGGCAATTTAGAAAATTAATCAGTCTGGCGCGACTGTCAGACTGCAACTCGCGTTATACAGAGATTAGCGCGGGTTGTCTAAGAGCAACATGCGCCAACTAGCGTGACTGTCACAAGGAAAAGCGCGCTAATCAAGTTTTCCAGTTAAAAAGAACGAAACAGGTAGTTCCAGGCTTGGTTTCCAGTATCTAAAAAGGGCAGCAAGCAATAAACAGCAAGAACTTCAACCCAGAAAGCTATTCAGGCCAATAAACAAGAGAAAAATCGACATGCAAGGCAAGATTGAAATTATTCAGTTTGTAAACAAACAACAAACTTCTCCCCAGTGGAGTCGCCAAATTGTTGAACTGGTAAATCCCCTCTGCGGACAGAGGCGATCCCACTGGCCCAACACGGGTCTAGCAACAATCACACCACGCTACACGCAGGTTCCTAATTGCATAAATCAGAGATCGACCAAGATGATCTACCTGGAATCCAATGCTAGTTGTTGTAGAAGAAACGCCATCCCCGTCCCTTTGCTTTGGCTGGTCACAATCCTTACGCTCCATGTAAACGGACACCTGCACACTCAAAGAACGATACAAACACAAGCGTAAAATCCAGTATATGCAATTATATATCGGTCAGAAAAGACATAACTCAGATACTATTGAAAGACACATGAGTGGAACCATAATGATAGTCGTTCATTAATCAGTAAAAACAGAGAAAGATTACAACCAAAGGGTTCTGACGTTGAACCTCCTCTGACTAGGCAAGCAGCTAAATACGCCTTGCAAAGTGACCTCTTCTCTCTCAATATTTTGGCAGCATAACCCCTCTATAATGCTCAATTCTCACTATCACTCTAACATTATCTTGGCACTCACCATAGCTCTAGCAAAAACTAGTTGGTTCAATGCAGGGTGACAGTCATTTATAGATGGAGGAGGAGGAAGTATGCATTGTATCCGGACACCTACTGAAGATTTGGCATTGTCCCAGAATAGCTACTGAACTTGGTTGTCATGGATAAAAAGATGACACTCGACCACTTCCATGAGATTTTTCCCCAGATAACCGCATGAACAAAGAAGGCAAAAACACTTCAGTGCGCGCTGGATAAAAATCATAACCAAATTTAGGTGGCACGGGCTTTGCTCTATGATAGAGCGTCCATGGACGCGCCCTCTTTTGAGGAACTGAGTCATTGGCGCGGGTAAGACACTGTGGACCCGTGCTAATGGAAAAAGGGCATTTTTTAGGGCTAATCTACAAAAGGTGTCTTCAGGGAGTTTGAAGTTCATACTCAGGAGAATCCAATGCAAGTGTTTTTAAGTTGTGTCACTGGTCACAGGTCCATAAATGTGTCCTCCAATGTGTGAAAGCACGGGTAACAGGGACGGTGACCAACGGTGACAAATTACTGCGTAACAGCATCTATCAGGTCTTCAAATATGGGAATATCGAAGTTAACTTGTACCTTAAAAGGAGTGGTGCCTCCTTCATAGCATCCCTTTGTCATTCGAGGGATTCTTCGAGCTACAATTAAGGAAACTGAAAAACTGAAAGAAACAATGGTGAGGGTCCAAGTGGAATAGGAGGCGGTCACCAATATCCACCTGGATCATTTAAATAAACAATTACAATTTGTTGATTAACAAGCTTAAACTTGAGTCCAAGAGTTAGTAGTAGAATCTTGTTTAGGTTACATGCCAGAACTCAAAGGAGGAAAAACAAAATACTAGAATGGCACCACCATTTCTTAATAAACAATAACAACAACCCTAATACAACCATACTTAGATTCAAAATATTTATGCTGTAGCAAGACCCAAGTCTGCAAATAAGTTAACGACAGAATGAAACCCTAAACCCTTAAGGAATATTTCACAGGATACAATTAATCCTCTCTTCACGTTACTCGATGTGGAAACGAAGTCTGCATCCTGCGGTCATGGGTAAAGAAGTCGAGACCCGACCCTCTCTAGTAGTTTTCATGCTGCGTAAGCCCTCCGGAGGTACCTTGCAAATCAACAAAGAAAACATTTCTATGCAATAGAATAACAAATATGGTGAACAATTTACTAAGGGTAAGAGAATAATTGGTTACCTGAAGAGAAATGCTATGACAGAGGAGTTCCTAAGGACAAAGGTGATGTAATGACCTCTACAAACTCAACAGCCGAGTCTCAGACATGAGGGAGCTATGAAGGAACTAGAAAAACTTCACCAAATTTCCTTGGGCGGAATAGTATACCTGTGAAACCCTGCAACCAAGGAGACTGAGTAGAAGAGTTATGTCGAGCAGTGAGGAAAGTGCCAAACCATGTCGCGAAGGAAATGTCAAGAGGATAAAACTGCACTCTACTTCGTTCAATGTCCATGCTACCCAGTGGACCATGGATGAGGTGACCATCCCAAGACACCACTCAACAACTAGAAGGCACACGAAACAATGCAGAAGATACGAATCACCAACATTAGGGAGGGCCAAGTTAAATTCGTTAGGAGTTAAGTATGTAGTAAGGTGGATAGTTGTAATATGTCAGAACACCAAACCATATTTAAACGTATAGTAAGGCGTATCATGGGTATACGTACTTCCTTAGAAACATTAAGTTTAGCCTTAGAGTAAAAATGCCTGATTTGTTGGTAAATTTTTGTTATAGTCATATGTGAAATGGAAAGAGTTTCCTTTTATTTTTTGTACATTGTTGTTTATAAATAATGATATTTCCGGTGATGTGAAAAGTGGTAACAGAGCGCTTAGGTTACAAAACTGAGACCTATGGAACAAGTGAATAACAACGTTTGTGATATGCACACAGAGAGAAGAAGGAAAAGAAAACAACATGAGGAGGACTTGAGTTACACCACACAGACATGTGACAGGAATAGGACCAACTTATTTTCTAGAAGTCAATCTTGAGGTATGGTACAATTGAGAGAAGAAAATTGTAATGCCAACCCTGACATTTTTTAAACTGTGCATGAACTAAAGGATGAAATGGCGAGGTTGCGAGAAGAAAACGAAATATTGATGCAACAACAACTGAAAATTATGAAGATATTGTCCGACTGACAAAAGCAGTGACAACTAATTCCAAGTCCTGAACATGGAAACATGACTATAGAGCAAGGCAAGTTTCGAAAGATCAAACTTACCCTCTTTGACGGTGAAAAAGAGGAAGCTACGGAAGCCTGGATTATCAACATGAATAAGTATTTCCAGTTGTATGAATATGATCATAATTTGAAGGCTTGCCTATCCATCTATCATTTGCAAGGAAAAGCCACCTTGTGGTGGGAAGAGGTGAAAATGGTATGTGGAGTTAACAAGCATAATGTAACTTGGGAGAAGTTCAAAAGTATTTTAAGGAAAAATACTTAACTAAAAGATTTTATGATGAACAGAAGAAAGAGGTTCATGGTCTTCAGCTCGGTTAGTTGTCTATAGATGAACTCATAACGAAATTAACATCTTTGTTGTGATATGTTCCCTACATACGGGAAGAGAAAGAAAAGGTGCAAAGATATATTAGTAGTTTGTTATTATTCATGAAGGAACATATCGAATTTGACAATCTGAAGACCATGGATGAAGTTATACGAAAGGCTCGTATATGATATTAGCAAAACATACCCAAGAGTGATGGAGGAAAGAGATGGTCTGTGTTAGTGTTAGTCTTTGCAGCCTTCCTCCAGTGATCAAACATGCTCTTACACAAGTGATTTTAAGGTGTCAAGGTCAAATTTTGTCATTTCAGTGAGTCTTCAAGCAAAATTTGGTCATTAGGCATTAGGTCTAGGGTTTGATTTTACCCTTGTCAAAGTTGTCCAAATGACGTTCCATGTCACCATTCAACTGATTGTACCATCATTCAAAGGGTTTTCACCATCATGCCAAGTTCCACTGGGTCATTTTACACCTTGTTCATGCTTCAATTGCGCCTAGGCAAGGTTCATTTCCCTCTCCTAGGGTTTTGAAACTAATTTTTCTTTGATGGTCAAATCATCGGAAAAACTTGTATCTTGATGTTCATACACCTTCCCCTATCAATAATGTACCTTATTAAACACTTCCCATCACTAAAATCCCCCAAATTCCTCATTTTCGCACAAACCCTAGTTTCTTGCTACAACTTGGAAATTTTCTAGGCTAGGCCTGTGTGTTGCCTTTTTGGACCCCTTTCCCTCACTCAATTTTTGAGATTCCACTTTCCCCTACTTTCTAACATCCATCCCCACTTCCCAAAGTTTTCTCAAGAATTTAGAAGCCCCCTATCCCCTTCATTTCTCTTCATTTCGGCAAATCCCTTGTCCCACACATAGGGATATGTTTCACTCAAATGATGTTTCCGAGAAATAAAAGATTAATTTTGGAAACTTGAGAGAGGTTTTTCTCCACAACAGACCAAGGACCAAAAACCTCCTTCAATTTTTACACAGGTGTCACGGTTTTAGAGAAATGTCAAAAATACAATTGCCTTGGGAGAATTGATACACCTCTAAAGTGACCTTGGAAAAATCAAGTTCTATCCTACCTTGGTTGGCCAAATGACTTCATTGATGCATCAAATGATACCTAGACACAAATATATTTCCAATGAGCTATCATGAGCTCAATTTGGAGTTGCGGAACACCTTCACAAGTTGACTGCAACAGCACTCTGCCTTGAGGCAGCCTCACTGGGCACATTTTGACCAGTCTTGGGAGAATTGACTTTTTAAAGCGAAAATGAACTCCAAATTGAAACATTCCAGTTGGGTTGGAAAGTAGACTCAAATACCTTTCCAAAGAGCTATCCTACACCCCATTTCGACACCAGGAAGGCCTCCAACAGGCTCCTGCAACAAGGCACGGCGCACAGAGGGATATTTTCCAGTGTAAATTTACACTGGCGCGGCGCACATGGGAGGCACGGCGCACAGGGCTAAAAGGCCTGAAGTTGACTGAAATCTTCCTCCAGAACTGAAAATTCTTCATTCCACAAGGTTTCCACAAGCAAACAAGGTCATTGTGCAAATCAAGGTCATAAAGAAAAGTTGCAAAGTGATTAGGAGAGCAAAGTGTGCATCGTGCGTGTTTGAGTGAGTTGGAGGCAGTTCCAAGGAGCGCGGCGCATATATTCAGGGGCGCCGAGCACACAGAAGGTGCAGTGCACACAAATTCTACCCGTAGTTCAGACTTTACACAGGCGCGACGCATACCCAGGGCACGACGCACTGGGCTTTGCGCATGTCGCACACAGACAAAGGGCCGAAACAAGTGCCCAATCACTTCCAAATTTTTGTGAAGCACACCAAATTGAAAGGTAGGCCTTATAACATCACTTGCTCATCAAATTTTATCAATGATATGGTGTTTATAGATATGTTTGAATGTCACTAAAATGCATAAAATCAACCATAAGAAATCACCAAGAAGAATGATGGCTAGGGTTGCTAAAGTGTGTTGTTAGTGCCAAGGTTCCTTTCCACCCATAATTTTCCTCTCACCTACCATTTTTCCTATCCTCCCTTTCTCCTTTTTCCTAATACCCCTGCCCTAAATTACTACCAAACCCTCTCCCTTATCCCTCCACTATTTGGTCAACACAAAACCCCAAACCCTACCCTATCAAAATACCCAAAGTCCTCCCATATCCTTAAATAAATTTCTCCCTATAACACCTATTTCCATTACATTACTCCCTTCCTAATACTCCTTGTTTCATCGTTCCCCTTGGTGACAGACATCACAAAGGCACCCAGCCCCACACCATCATCAAAAGGGCAGACTAAGTACAGTATATACAGCAATCATGGCTTCACAACATTCATCGGAGTATGAGATGGAGACACAATTATTGGTGAAAGCGAACAAGGACAAGTACATACTCGGGCACATCAAAAACCATTATTGTGCATGCAATCATGTTTGCAAGGCACGACTAAGGAATTTAAAGGCAAAATTGAAAAAAGCAACAAAAGAGGAAAAAGAGAAAGATCGGCTTTAAATCTTGGCTGAAGCTTCTCTATCCCAACATAGTGCCTCTTAGAGAACCTCCAGCCCAAATTTCAAGAAATTTGGGACAATTTTGGTCACATGGGAATCTTTTGGCACAAAAACAGGTTTTTTCTCTATATGCGCCGCGCCACTGGTGCGACGTGTAGGATTGGGAGCTCCAAATAGGAAACGGCTTACATTTTTGGATCTAGCATCAAAAAATAAGCAAACCTAGAAAGTTTCATCAATTTTGGAGAAGATCTTGGCCACCAAAAGGGCAAAAAACACTCAACAATGGCCTCACTGCCCCTATTTTGACACACAGGAAGTAGTGTAGGGAGAATGAAGATTTGGAGGGGAAAATGAGCTCCAAATTCAAAAATTCCACCTAGGTTGGAAAGTAGACAGGGCAGGCTTTCCAACAAGCATACTTGGGCATATTTTGGACTCCTGAAAGTGCCTCAAAACTGGCCTCAAAGTGGCGCATTGCATACAGAAAATGGCGCGACACATATAGGAAAAAAGGCCAATTTCACCTTCGTTTCGCGAAATTTCAATTCGCGACTTCTCCAAAGTGGGCCCGCTCATCTACACTTCATTTTTTGACACCATACGTGGCTATTAAAGCACTTTCACTCTATATGGGCATCTATCCAAGTGGCAAAGGAAGGCAAAGGGTCACCCAAGCCATTTTTCATGTTTGTGGCACTGCACCTGTAGCTGATGTTTGGCTCTCCACCTTCATTTTGTAATGATTCGAGTAACTTCCCATCCCTTGGGAGTTCTATCTCTTCATGGCACATTCTATATATTGTATGAAAACCATTTGCAAAGGGTTGGTTGGCTTGTAACTTCTCGGAGACTGTGGGAAAGAAACTTTGTTTCTTCATTGTATATTTTTAACAGAGGATTAATGAAAGACAACGACTCTGTTTCATGAGATTCATGTGGTTGTGAGTGTAGAAAATGTGTCTCTTATGTTTCATATGTATCTTGTTATGTTTCATATTTCATTTCATATTCATTTCCAGTGTAATTTTCTAAGTTAGATAAGGTAGAATTCAATTTTATTGCTCTGCCTGTGGGAAAATTTCATGTTTAGTGTTCTTCCTCTGTTGAAAAGGATTGATGTTTCCCATGCCCTTTTCACCCTCCTAAGCAATCTCTCCATTCTGCGTTGCTCTCAAACTAAATTGTTGGACTCTCTGCCTGTCTTGCCTCACGAATTAATCTGTGCCTTTGTATTAAATTCTCTGTTCATTGAGGTCCATTGGTCCCATACCATCCCAGAAACACAGCCATTCATAAAAAATTGCTTCTTGTATCCATATTCACTTACTAGCCTAAGATAAATATTTCAATGTAAGTCATCTCAGGCCTTTTTGTTTATCTATTCACTGAGTGTGACTCGGAGAGAGCCCTCTCCTGTTCTGGTAGGGCTAGCTACCAGACTGACCGTGGTTTGTGGTTACCCTGAATTTTGCTTTCCTTCAGCCTAAGGTGGATTTAGGTACTAACATAATGGCGACTCCACTAGGGAAAAAATGGTTTGCTTGAAGATTGTTTTGCCCCAGTACATCTATCAAGCTCAGATCTGATGGTTGATGGTGAACAACTATCAGACATAAGAAGACGACTGAAAATCATTCACCTGGCGACTCCTTTCACTGAAGAATCCAGCAACTGGTGCTTCATGGTGACTCCACTGTAGAGGGATCAGTAGCTTTGAGATTTTTTAAAATGGAGTGGATTGCAAGAAGATACACTCCCATGAGCCGAGATCACATTCTAGGCTTTCGAAATAAGATTCTGAAAGTAGATTGGTCAAGGAATTTGCCTACATTTAAAGATGAAGGTAAGAAGGACGCTGCTTTACATCTAGTTCGATTTCACATGCATATTCGCAAGTTGAAGGTTGATTTTCCTAAAGATTGCTTAATGAAGATATTCCTGGCCACTCTAGAAGGTGAAGCCCAATCTTGATATGAAAGTTTGTCGCCTGCTTGTATTTACTATTTAAAGGATTTTCATGCCATGTTCTTTGAGAAGTATGAAGACTCTTATCCAGCATTAAATTTAGTTCATGAATGTTGCAAATACGTTGATGGTTTTATTGAAAGCCTTGAAAAATATTATGAAGATGATTCATGGATGAAGAGATCATGGAAGCCCTGTGTGAAAACCCATTTCAGCAACGTGAAGATGATCAGGAAAATTTGCAGCATGATCAAGATTTTACTACGGTGGAAGATGAAGGAGTTTTTCCTCTTGATAGTCT
Source organism: Pinus taeda (assembly GCA_000404065.3). Classification (NCBI taxonomy): domain Eukaryota; kingdom Viridiplantae; phylum Streptophyta; class Pinopsida; order Pinales; family Pinaceae; genus Pinus; species Pinus taeda. Next base: position 16,992 of record APFE030861286.1, read on the forward strand.
ACATGAATTACATGAAATGGATCAGCAATATGAGAAAAATTTATATACTCCTTCACTTGAAATCAATGAAGACAACCACTATTTGAGCAAGAGAAAACAAAAAATATTATCTCCTCTGTCCGAAGACGAGATAGAGCAACTCTTGAACGGTCATCTTCCAACTCCAATTAACGAAGATCGGCAAGGTGCACATGGTCAAGAAGGTGATGGTGGAGCTTCTTCCTCTTCTGAAAAAGATGACAGTCCTGTAAGCAGATTTATAGATCAGCAGGTTGAAGATTGCCATATGGTTGCAAATGATGAAAGGAAAAGTGTCATTTCAGATCTTTCCATAGAAGAAGACAACATGCAAGGAAGTCCAGTTCTAATTCCAGAATGTGATAATGTCAAGACAATCATTTCAGATGTAGATTAAGATTGTGATGACTAAGAAAACCTTGTACTAAGTCCCATGAAAGAGAATTCTCTTGTTAAAATCACCTGGAATGAAGAAAACAAAGTTTTGATTCCAAATGTTCTCATGTCATCAGAACAAAGCCTTCATAAAGAGGTAGTCCAGTCAGCTCATGAACAACAAGATGAGAATTTGGTTCAAGTAAGTGAAAAAGATCTGGGTGAATTTATGGTACATGATATAAATGATTGTGTTGGGTTTCAAGAATCATGTGAAGTTTCTTTTCTCATGATTGATGGATACAAAGACAATCTGCCTGTCATATCATATGAAGATGATCTACAATGTATTCAGACTTCAGCAGAATAGACCATTCAGGATTCCATTTCAGATTCTTCTTCCTATGTTTCATGTTCTGAAATGTTCTTTGAAGAAGAAATATATTCATCCACTTGTTCAGAATTTTTTGAAGACCCGGAACATACTCTTATTTATGAAGAAAGACTAGAATCAAGAGAAAGAGATACCTTGTTTCTTCAGAAGGAGGAAAATCTTCATGTTCTTCATGATCCAATGGCAAATCTGTTACAGTCAGCAGTGAAGGTGATTATTGCAGTATTCAGTGATGAAGGAGATCATGGTCAATCATGTTTTTGGATGCCTAGTTACCAATATGTGTTGTTGACTAGAAGATCTGATCAAGAGAATCAATCAAGAAGGCATCTTCTTGATTGGCTACATTGGCATTTTAACATAGTTTGATGCTATATTATCTTGCAAGGAACACAGGTGGCCATGTACTGCCACCATGCTTTAAATTTTAAGTTCAAGTCTTAGTATTTTGAGTTAGTCTGTTATAGTCAAATTTTTCAGTCATTTCAGTTTGCATTGAGTCAGTATGAAGTCAGGTTTCAGTCAATAAATGAGTTAGAGTCTTGTGTGGTTTGTCGAAATAATGACTCCATAGCCCAATGGACAAAAGGCACTGTCTAGGTCTTCCAGAGATTTGTTGTTCTTAGCACCTCCAAGGAGCTACCATCCCCCATTGCAGCCAATGTTAGTGTCAGTCTTTGCAGCCTTCCTCCAGTGATCAAACATGCTCTTACACAAGTGATTTTAAGGTGTCAAGGTCAAATTTTGTCATTTCAGTGAGTCTTCAAGCAAAATTTGGTCATTAGGCATTAG
>APFE030861293.1:0-18618 GCA_000404065.3 Pinus taeda
CAATTTTGTTTGCAAATGACAACGAGACCTGTCCCGTGCAAATTTAAAGTCCTCTATATCAGTATTTGATTTTTCTATTACTTTTCGGATGTACTTGTCAGTGACATTTAATGTACATATTGTGACATCATAATTTTTTAAGGAACATTTTCATACTTGACTGAAAAGGCCTTAAAAAATAGGACCCATCACCAAACTGCCAATCTGGTTCTCTTTGAATATGAAAATTTAGTTCATCTTTGGCATATGATTGGACTAACACTCCTCCCATTTCAAATACCACCATCTTTTGACTTGTAGTAATGCTCATCTGCATCTACACTGCAACCACATGTATGATATTAACACATCTCCACTTCAACACTTTATTGATTAAGGACATAAAAGCATACCAATTTAAAAAATGTTAATATTTATTATGAATTATTTCCATTTGTATGCAGGGGGAATTTTACAATGAGTTAATAGTAATCACAAAATACAAATACAATGGCCCCATTAAAATGAACAAACTAATGATATGTTTACTTTATACATACAACATAATACCTTTATTTAATTTGTATGGAATAAAAATATTCTAAGAATGCATTGGCCCACCATTTAAATCACTGATTTTAATACTTATAATTATTTCTTTAATTGAAATTGAAAAATATAATTACAATGGTCTAGTGAAAGAAACAAATAAATTATATTTTAATTTCCACATACAATATAATACAATTTTTAAATTTCAAACCTAATTATTTATATGCTAATTTCTAGAGTCTCTACCTTAGTTTCTTTTGGTGCTTCTTTTAGTACAAATTGTATGTTTATTGTTGGTGCTACCTACAACCTAATATAGTTTTATGTTTACTATTGGTGCTACCTACAACCTAATATATTTTTTCAACTCACATGGATTAAAAAATGTTATAAAAATACAATGGGCCATCCTTCACATTAATAATTTCTAAGAGGTATAATGATAACTTAAACCAAAATTGAAACAAATAATTGTAATGATCTAATTCAAACAAATATACCAATTATCTATTCATTTTCACATTTAATGTAATCCATTGTAAAAAGTTCTATAGCATGGAAAATTTTGATATGAAAACATTAAATGGCCATTCAAATCAATAATTATTATCAACACAATATCTCACCAAAAATAAGGAAAAAAAAAAGTATTTTTCTTTTAGTAATGACAAACCAAATCAACAATTATTTTATTAGTGTTGTGAAATAAAACTAATAATTTGTGATGTCATACATATAATAACATGAAATAGACATCGGTCATATCAAGGTACTTCTAAATGTAATTGAACATATTTAAAAGTAGCTCGCACATCTGTAGCCTTCTTGAGTTTATGCAACATTCTTCATAGCTCATTGAACAACCAATTATCCTCTTGATCTATTCCAATGAATGGAGGGGCAAGAATCACATTTTCTTTGGGATTATATTTCACACTCTCAAGTGAACAACCCACTATAGTATTGATTGCATCATATTGGGTATGCATTTCCCACACTTTTTCAACGATTTAGTGTGTATAACTTTGCTTGGATTGTCAATGACCTTATGTCCCTTTTGTGGTTTACAATATTAAGAAGTCCACATAAACACAAGTTTATCTTGAATGTTTCTGAAACCAACTTTTTTAAAACTCTTGTTGTGCTTTCTTTCAAAGCTGTCATCCAAATTGCAATGTCAAGATATTCATTTTTGAAACACATTTCAAAAAATGTTTTTGCATGTGGATGAATCCAAAATAATTTTTTCTCTATTGTGTAATCAACATCAGTTCCCATTTTCTAAATATGCCCTTTGTTTGTTGCTTCATCATCGATGCTATGATAAAAAAATGTCCTTTAGTTCAAAAATAACTAATTTATTTTCAGTTATTTTGGTTGCAACACAATGACAAATAATATAGTCAAACCATTTTATTCATGTTACAAAAATTACTAAATAAATTGTTGAAACAATACACTTACCTTTAGTGGTTTTTTCACTATTTATAGATGAAATAATAAGTTCTTTTATCATCTTGATAGAACTTGGAGTAAACATATTAAACATTCAATCAACTGCCAATAGTACTTCTTATTAAACATTCAATCAAATACCAATACCAAGAAAAACATTAGTAATGAAACCTTTAAAAAGAAACACACCCACACACACCTTTAACATTATTTTGATTGTTAATTTTGTCCTTTCTATTAGTTCCCATAATAAAAATGCACAAAGTTATGGTAGTTACAAGCATTAGAGTTCAAAGAATAATAAAATAAATAAGAAGACAAGTTATAAGTATTTGATATGACATTATCTTCATATTTGTAACATTGCACCTCATCATCATCTTTGCTACCTTTATTTTTCTCTAAATTAAACATATAAATATTTTGAATTGTGAAAATGAATAAAATCATTAAATAATAAGGAAAACAAGTGGACAAATTATAAGTACCTAATATTATATTTTGTCCTTAATTAAAACTTTGTTTCACATTCATTTGATCAATGTCTTTGTTCTCCTTGCTTGTCTCTATAATAAACATAAAAAAATGTTATAATTGATGACAATGAACAAAATTCATTAAACATATAAAAAAACAAATCATCTTTAATTGTCCATATAATATTTTAGTCTTGATTGGAGGTTTGTGGGACATTCCCTTAGTCACTATATTCATTCTCGTTATTTCCAACTATAATCAACAAATGAAATGCTATGATTCACGATAATAAAAATAATAATTTAGATTAAAAAAAGAGTTACAATGATTAATACCCATTTCTATCCCCATCATTCCATGGTCATTGTCTTGATTAATTTCATTCTTCTCATAATTCCCTATAATAGACATCCAAAAATGTTTTGAATATGGAAATTAAATAAATTCAAAAAGTAACAAGAGCAACAACCAGACAAATCATGTACCTAGTATGATAACTTCTTCTCCTCATGTTTCCATTTCTAAACTTTTTTCAACATCATAAGCACTATATTGATTATTTTTTTGCTTCCCACATTCATCATTCTTTGTTTCAGAATCTCTATCATTAGTCATTTTAGTAAACACTTTGACAATTAAAAATATAAACAAAATATTATCCAAAGTATTATAAGACAAACAACAAAGAAACTGCAGTACCTGAATTTTCTAAGAAGTTAATAGATCTTGGATTTGATAGTTGAAAATGTTTGTAATTATTCAACATGATTATCCTTTGTGACTATGTTTTCACAACACATGCAATTCTTCTTCCATATGTACAACAAGCCTTGATTACATTTGTCCCCGCATAAAGAGTAATAACCACTTTTGCATCATTACATTGTTGGTGTTTTTCCAATAAATCCATTTAGAAATCATAATCTCTCTCATTTTCATCAAATGTGTCTTCAAATGTGTGAGAGTATTTTGAAACTTCCAAAATTTTAAATTCTTAAGTATAGAAATGTATAGCAAAAACTATATCATAACTATACCGATTTTGAGACTTATATTCATAAATGCCACTAGTCATTCTATAGTTAATCTTGGAGTTCTTTAAGGCAATTTCCAAAAACTTGCGTACATCATTACAAAACCAAAGTTCTACTAAGAGAACTGTAGTAAAGTCATTCAACTCATTTTTTCCATAAGAAATCGAAAAAAATCAATATTATATCCTTGTGGAATGGTTCTTTTTTCAAAGCAAGTGTATCCGGAACAATAAAGTTAGTATGTAAAACTGCTTGCAATTGACATTAGAAAATAGTGCAAAAGTGTTGACAAAATATCAAAGCCACCAAAATGACAACCAAATTCAAAATTGTTGTCAACCCGTTGAACATTTGTTCATCCATTTATCATTTTGTCTAGGACTCCACATGCTTGCTGAGAAAGGGACTCTATCTTTGTATTATGTGTTCTTTTTACATAAGTAGATGCCTCCACCATGTTGCAAAAGTTGGAAAATATAATATCGTTAATTTCATAATTCTCAAGAATGTCGAATGTGGTAAAAGTATTCTCATTCAATTTCTCATCATGACTTTGACAATATGTAACCATTGCCTCCAATAATGTTCTGTTGGTTTTCAATTTAGAACAAATAATCTTTTAATTTTGTGGCATTTGTTGGATGATTAAGTGGAATAAAAAACCAAATGGTTTCATCCAATAGCTTATCTACTACTGAAGAAATTTTTTCCATGGTTAATCCCTGACGGGCTGAAGAGTACATGTTGTCAAATTGTGTAAACTATTTCTCTTGTAGTTCTCAAAATCAGGTTGGCTTGGTGAACACTTTAATGTTCCTAGTTGGTAACAGTGAAAAACAATGTACCATTTATCCCAAATAGGTTGATCAATATATAAGAGAATTTTTTAATCAGAAAAATTTCTAAGTGGACACTCGAAGGTGCACAACATTTCATCATCGGCGTGATAAAATAATAAATATAAGCTAATCAACAACCATTTATTAGCATAATGTCTAACCATTGTAACAAAGTATAAACTAATTATAAAATTGTCATACCATTTAAATATTTTGGTGTCATGTTTCTTGAACATCCTTTTTCCTTGGATGCTTCCTTTGAATTCTCACTAACTTCATAGTCTATGGTTTTTGATAATAATAAATAAATAAAAAGTAAAAAATTATTAACATAGTTTCGAATTATTGAAGAAAGTATGAAGTTATAAATATTATAACTAATCGCATCATTATATGTGTAACAAAAATGAACAAGAACAATAACAAGTGTAGAACTCGCAATAATAGCTAATCATGGTGTTAATTAGGAAAAGGGAACCCCCAAATAATTTATTATGTTCTTTTAATCGTGACTATAGGCAAGTTATCACCTACTAGCTTTCCTTCTAGCACGAGCATAAACACATTTCCAAAAAACATTACATTGTGAATAAATAAATAAAACTATAGAGACTACAACAACATCATATTTACATAAAATTGATCTTTTATAGTCATGTATATTCTTAGCTTGCTTTAGAAACCATAAAATCAAAACACAATGAAAGAACATTAACTATGGCAATTATTAGATTTTCTTCTAGATCTTCATCTAGCAAAAAGAAAAACACATAACAACATTGCAAAGTGAAAGAAATAGAGAATGTGATAGAATTACTTCTAGCAGAAACACAAGCATATTGCCAACAAGAATGTTTCAAAGAAAAAGAAATATTTGTATCCTAGATTTCTTTTTATCACAAACACAAGGAATATTGCCAATAAAAACATTGTATGGTGAAATAAATCTAGCACATGTTAGAATTATTTTGAGCATGAACACATGCATATTTCCAAGAAAAACATCGCAAAACGAAAGAAATCTAGCACAAGCTAGTTTTCCTTCTAGTACAAACACAAGCACATTGTCATTAAAAATATTGCCAAGGCAATGGAAATGTAACACATGTTAAACTCCCTTCTATCGCATAAAAGAAGATTGCCAACAACAACATTGCATTGTAAAGTAAATGTAGTGCATGCTAAATTTCCTTCTGTCACAAGCAAAAAAACATTGTCAATAAAAACATTACAATAATAATCTTTCTTGAGACACCTCCGTGCTTATGCAATTTGACACTGCCTTTTAGAAACAATGAGGTTGTAGTCCATGCCTACATAAAGTATTGTTACAATATAAAAAATGTTAAACCCTCAAATGATTAGAAGGCCCTTCATATGGAATATGTGGCCTAAGAATGGGATATGGTAAAAACATAGGCATGTTTCCAACAACAACATTGCATTGTGAAAACAAAAACATTCTATATTACCCTCTATCACAAACACAAGCACATTGCCAATAAAAACATTGCAAGGTGAAATAAATATATTGTAAGTTAAATTTCTTTTTAGCATAAAAACAAACACATAACAACATTGTAGGGTGAAATAAATCTAGCATGTGCTAGAATTACTTTTAGCAAAAATACAAACATGTTTCCAATGACAATATTGCAAAGAAAATTAAATGTAGGACATGCTAGATTTTTTTCTAGTACAAACATAACCACATTGCCAATAAAAACATTGGAAAGGGACATAAATTTAAGCATTGCACACTTCCTTCTAGAGGACAAAAAAAAAACTCATATCAGCATTGATAGGTGAAAGAAATCTAACATGTGCTAGATTTGCTTCTAGCACAAACACAAATATGTTGTGAACAACATCATTACAACAGGGTAAAGGAAAATCTAACATATGTTATATTTCCTTCTAGCACAAACCTAAGAAAATCACATTATTTTATGGCTAAATAAACCTAATACATGTTGGATTGACTTCTAGCACAAACACGGACATATTACCAATAACATAATTGTAAGGCAAAAAGAATCTAGTACCCACAAGATTTTCTTGAAACAAAAACAAAAACACATTGCGAATAATAACATTGTAAGATGAAAGAAATCTAGTGTGTGCTATATTTAATTCTACCATAAACACAAGAACGTAACAACATTGCAAGGTCTCATAAATCTACTATGTGCTAGATTTACTTCTATCACAAACACAAGCATATTGTCAACAACAACACAGCAAAAAAAAGAGATCTAGCACAAGCTAAATTTCCTTCTAGCATAGACAGAAGCATATTGCAAAATAAAAATTTGTAAGACAACATTCGATTTTCTTCTAGCACAAATAACTATATCGTCAAAAATAACATTGCATTGTGAAAAGAAATATAACATGTACTAGATTTCCTTCTAGTGCAAATTCACAAACATATTGCCAACAACAACATTACTAGACAAAGCAAATCTAACACATGTTAGATTTCCTCCTATCAAAAACAAAAGCACCTTGCAAATAAAAACATTACAAGGTGAAAGAAATATAATGCATACCATATTTCCTTCTAATGCAAACATAATCACATAACAACATTGTGGGATGAGAAAAAATTCCAATATATTTACTTCTAAAACAAACATATAAATATTTTCAATGACAACATTACAGGACAAAACATATTTAGCACAAGCTAGATGTCATTTTAGCCCAAACAAAAACATGTTAGCAATAACATTGCAAGGTTAAAAAAAAATCTAACATGTGTTAGATTTCCTCTTAGCGTAAACACAAGCACATAGCAACATTGTAGAGTGAAAAATCTAGCATGTGTTAGATTTATGTCTACAACAAATACAAGCATGTTGCTAACAACAACATTGTAGAGTATAAAAAATCTAGCCTATGCTAAATTTTCTTCCAACACAAACACAAGCACATTTCAATCTGAAAGAAATCTAACACATGCTATATTTTCTTTTAGCACAAACACAAGCACATAACAACATTGTAGGACTAAAGAAGTCTAGTGCATGCTGGATTCATTCTATCACAAACACAAGTAGATTGCAAGCTAAAGGAAACAAAACACATGCTAAATTCATTCTAGCACAAGCAACCATATTTCCAACAATAAAATTTCACTGTAAAATAAATCTAGTGCATGCAAGATTTCCTTCTAGCCCAAAGATAAGCACATTGCCAATAACAACATTGCAAGGTGAAAGAAATCTAATGTGTTTTAGATTTCCTTCTTGTATAAACACAAGCAGACAAAAACATTGTAACATGAACGAATTATAGCACATGATAGATTTACTTCTAACACAAACACAACCATGTTGACAACAACAACATTACAGGGCAAGGAAATCTAGTGCATGCTACATATTTTTCTAACACACACAAGCACATTACAAGATGAAACAAATCTCTTGTGCTAGATTTCCTTCTAGCACAAACACAGGAACATAACAACATTGTAGGGTTAAAGAAATATAACACACACTAAATTTAGTTCTAGCACAAAATGAAGTATATTGTCAATAACAACATTGCAATAAAGAAATCTAACATGTGCTAAATTTCCTTCTAATGCAATCACATGTAAAATTCCAATAACATTGCAAGGTCAAAGAATTCTATCGTGTTTCTTTCTAGCACAAACAACCAAATTCCAACCACAACATTGCATTTTGAAAGAAATATAGTGTGTGCTAAATTTCCTTCTAGCTCAAACACAAGCACATAAAAACAATGTAAGGTGAAAAATATCTAACATGTTTTATATTTACTTTTAGCAAAAATATAAGCTTATTGCCAACAACAACATTACCAAGCAAAGGAAATCTAACATATGCTAGATTTCATTCTATAATAAACTCAAGTGTATTCCTAATAACAACATTGTAAGATGAAACAAATCTAACAAGTGTTAGATTTCCTTTAGCACAAATAATAACATAACAACATTATAGCTTCAAACATATCTAGTGCTTGTTAGCTTACTTCTAACATCAACACGAGCATGGTTCCAACAACACTGCAGGGCAAAACAAATCTAGAATGTGCTATATTTTCTTCTAGCACAACCACAAGCACATAACATAATTGTAGGATTAAATAAATTCAACACATGTTAGATTTACTTTTAGTACAACCACAATTATATTTCCAACAACAACATTCCACAATAGATTTTCTTCTATCACAAATATAATCATCTTAGCAATAACAACATTGCAAGGTATAATAAATCTAATGTGTGCTAGATTTCCTTCTAGCACAAATACAAGAGCATAACAACATTGCATGCTAAAAGAATTCTACCGCATGATGAATGAAAAATATTATTTTTTCCTCCAAAAACTTATTGAGTTTCATTTTCATTTGTTATTATATTGTTGAATCCCTATATAAGAACGTTTGTTGAATAGGATCATATAATTATTGAATTATATCACATCCTGGATGATTTTAGTGTCACGAACCTTTGAATCAGTGTAATTCTAGGAGAAAAAAAATATGTATATTCCTTGAGGAAATGAAAAAATGTAGCCCTCTCAATGGGCATGTATCTAATACCTAGATTAATATTTTCTGGGTATTATTTGTTACAAATATTCATTACCTGATATTGCATTGCGTAGGTATTGGATTTGTAGTTTGTTTCCCCCTTGAACTTATCTTCTGAGTCATGATACTTCTCCATTTGAACCACATATTTAAGAAATAAGTTCTCACTCTTTAGTTTTGCATCTATATACAATGTATTAATTTGATCACAATGTCAATTTTCATCAATGGTGATCCCCTAAAAGTATCTCCCTATGTGAGGAATTCTAAAATAAGGGCATCATCATAAAAAAATATCTAGTTTGTAATATTGTTTGGTATAGAATGCCTAAAAAAATGTTCATTAGAAAACACGTCCATAGAAAATTTTCTCAGTGGTATAAATATAGGAGTTTTGTTTGAAAGTAAATTTTCATTTGCATTTTGACTTCAATATACATAATTAATATTAAATGTATCAAAATTCGAAATAATAATCCATGCCTCATCTATGTAATTCTTAAGGTGATTAAAATACAGTGAATTGAATTTCCTAAATGTTTGATAACTATTTGTAAATCCCTATTAGTTGGAGCTATTTAGCTTCCAAATATATCACCCTTTTAAGACCTTGTATCAAAGCCACATACTTAGTGACATTATTTGTGCATGGAAAATCCAAGCAACAAGACATCAAATATTTGTATCCTTTAAGATCTCTAAGAGTGCACCTAGACCTTTCACTTCAACTCAACTTAGAGCCACCAAAAAATAAAAACCATACATTCTAATTTACATCTAAATTTACTAATTTTGAAAATAACTTTGTACATGTTCTTGCATAATATATAGATTATTTACAACATGCTAATTTGAGTGAAAGATCTTAGATTGTTTACACACATCTACAAAAGGTTAACATTCAACAATAAATTTCCAAAAAAGAGAGTCAAAATTGTAGTTAAAAAGTGTAGAATTAAAGAACACAATGAATACATTTGAATCATTCAAATCAGTGATTGTGTGCTTCATATACCTCTTGCTTGTTATTTTAATTTGATTAGTATTGTCGTTATATGGAATCCAAAGATGTGACCATTCTATCAAAAAAAATATCCATTTATTTTTTCAAACCAACTGTCGCTTAGTAATAAAGCATATGACTCAACCACTATTTTGGAGTAGAAAAAAATTTGAGAAGTACACACATTAATTCACTATGCACTTTAACATTTGAGCATTCTAGTTCAAGTTTGGGTGGGCTGCAATAACCGGTAAACTTTCGCGACTAGATCTTTGAATTTTGCTACTAGGTTTACACAAATTCAAAGGTGTAAAGTCATGTTGTTCACAACTTTAAAAAATAACAATGACTGGAACCCAGACATCTAATGTTCACATTACATGGGCATGGGTTGCAAAGTACATGTTGAACAATCCCCTTCGACCTATTCCACTAGCCCAAAGTAAACTGAAAGGAAAGCATGTAGGAATGGAGTCAAATATTTATGGATCTAGTGTTGTTGTTGAACCCCTTAAACAATGTGCAGCGTTATCATATGTGTCTAATATCTGTAAGGAAACACCCTTGATTGATTTCTTTAAAAAACCAAAAGCAATTAAGGTTGTATCACATAATGCTAATGCGAAGGGGAGAGGTGAGGATTTTCTTGGAATAACAAGAAGATTACTCGAGAGGCAAAGATTAAAAAAGAGACTTCACTAGCTATTTGTAATGTTGACGATGCATCTGCTGGTAATGCAATCAGTGTTGATAAGGAAAATCTTGTATCTCTCTCATGAAAGGAAATCATTTTCCTTTTCTATAGGGAAATCCCTTTACTAGTGAGGGAATGATATTCCTTTCCTCTAACTCGAGGAATCACCTACCTTGTATAAAATGAAAGACCTTTTCTTACAAAATATTAGAGAAGTATAAATCTCAAAAAATAAATATAAAAGTAATTTGAAGAATGAAATTGAGAATTGGTTGAAACATGTGCTTGAGAGGATATCCTAGAAAGAAGTAAAGCATAGTTAATCATTAAAAAAGAATGACTTCTAGAGACAAAAATTATAACTACCACTACTACAAAAAAATACTTTTGGAGGGCAGGGTGGGATCTTAATCTGCCTCCAAAAGTGGGAATTAAAAGCAATATTAACATTATCTGCATTTTTTTAAAAGCTCCATCATACCTCCTCCCCCCTACCCCTAAAAGCATCACCTATAAAATTCAAGCCTTTTAGGGGTGTTTTTTTAAGAGATATGAATTGCCCCCAAATGTGTTAGTTTTCAAGGGGGGTTCCAAACTTGAAAAGTGACTTTTGGGTGGAATTTTTTAGAACCCCCCTCCCTTCAAAGCATCACCTCTAAATGTCAAGCCTTTTAGGAAAGGTTTTTGAAGAGATAGCGTTGATGGATAGCCCAAATGGTTGGTTGAAGCCTATCTTCCAAGTCATTGGCCCTTTGTTATGAGGCGTTGGTTCAATTCTCCTTGGCTTCGTCAGGGTCAAGTCCCAAAAGTTGGGTCGATTAGGCATGAGGTCCCTTCACGTGGGCTAGACTAAGGGTGTTGTGAGGACAAATGAAAAGGTTTTTTAAGAGATATGAACCAGCCACATAAGTGACTTTTAGGGGTGATTAAAATAGCCCTCAAAAGTCATCTTTCAAGGTTGGTCGTAAATCGCCTAAAAAAATTCACTTTTGGGGGTGATTTGAAACCCCCTTGAAAATTGACCTATGTGGGCAATTTAAAATCCCCCTCATAGCAATGTACAAGGGTGGCTTACAACCCCCCTTGTTGCAACTTATGAGGGTGGTTTAAAACCACCTTGTTGCAAAGTTTGGGGACGTTGGGTGCCCCCCTCGTACTAACTTTTGGGTCTGTTAAGAGCCCCCCTCATGGCAACTTTTGGGGGCATTAGAAGGCCCCCTTATAGTATACTTTACATACATTCACATTTAGATAGACTCCCCTTATAGTAGAATTTACATACTTTCACATTTTTAGATAGGCCCCCTTATAGTAGACTTTACATACCTTCACATTTTTAGATTGTGATACTTTCAAACTGTTATGTTGGGCACGAGTGAAGAGGATCAACAAGTTGGGTAGTTGTATCCAATTGAGGTTGGATTACACGATGCGTCATTGAATTCATCAAATCAAGGAGAGTTTGCAAATCGCATTGAATCAGCTTTGCACAAACCTTCATTGAAGCATACAATCATCTCTTTGCATTAACTCCATAATGAAAGCACTGAAGAAAATGGATGATGTCATTGAATATAGTGTTGATCCGGATGTATTCTATGGGAATTTTAGGAGGTGTCTGGGAATGTTCTTTCTGTTTTTTTTATTTGCACTAAAGGGCATGGCATTATCAAAGCATGAAGGGGAAAAATATTTGCATATTTCCCAATAACAACCAAGCAAGTTGAAGGACCAATCCCTCCTAGCCCCATCCCTTTACCTCTTTGTGTTATGTTTCCTTGCCAACAAACCCTTACGCTTTATTTTGATAGCCTTTGGCAGGGTATCGCTGCTAGTAGAGTTTGTTTAATTCTCAAGGAGCTTTCTCTCCTTAACACAAAGAAATTCATGTATATTTCCATATAATGAATTTTCATTTAGTATCCCGCAGTTGGTTTGGTCTCTAACTCTTTGAGTTTGTAGTCTATTGGGTTGTTAGTCCATCTATCATATTTACTTTCCCTCTAAGTGCAACCCTCAAGTCCAATATTTTCCCTTATGTTTTTTCTCCTCACTCTTTCATCCCGAAGGGGAAATGGAAGAGGTGGTCAAGGTCGTAGCCAGGGCCAGGTTTGTGGTTATGGAATAACTCAAGCTCAACATTGAACTACGCGAAATCAAGGTCGCTTAAATAACAATGATTTAAACTTGGAAGAAACTTTGTCTTAGCAAACTAATGCACACCCACATGCTCGTTAGATTATTTTGGGTTGGGAGAATGAATTGAAGAAGGAAACATATAATGAACTGGAGCTAAATGAACGGTAGGATCTCATCCCTAACCCAGGCCATACCAAAGGCCGATAAAACTAGTTCTACAGACCCTTCACCTTTTCTGGATGATGAAAAATCTCTTAGCAAAAGCTTTAACATCCAGCTTTGAAGGAATTTCATAGTTAGCAACAAAAATACAGGAAATCAATAAGGAATCCCAACTCATTCAATGCCAAATTCAACAACAAAATGCTCATTTAAGTCGTATTGAGAATCATATTCCCTACCTTCCACAAATTGAACTATCGGGCTCCAGTGCCAAAGAATTGATGCCAATTGAATCTTTTGATGATTATCATTTTTCTTAGCATAGTTTTGGCTCTCAATTTTTCTATGTATAAATCAATAGTATGCATTTTTTATCTTTCTGTTATAGACATAGAGTAAATAGGAGATGTGTAGACACTCAGGTTTATATAGCCTTGCTTAACATTCTCAGGATTTTCAGATTTTGGATGGCATATAATGTTGTGAGATGGCCAACATACATGGTTTCCCAATGAGCAAGTTGAGGCCATCTAATTATGGATGATGTTTATGTAATTCCTACCTATTTTTTAAAATGGAATAGAAAGGATCTGCAAAGCTTACTAAAATTATTTCTTAAAAAAAAAAACTAATTTTTTTAAAATAAAATATTTAAAATTATAATAACTTTAATAGTATAACTGAATTCTAAATTTCCAAAAAAATAATAAATTACTTGCAAGAAACACCACAACCTCCAAAAATTAAAAACTAAACCTACCTAACAAGGATCACAACATATAGAATAGGAAAAATGCCCACAACCATAGGTAATGCACTACAAAATTTTCTATCCTCTCTCCAACTACATGCACGTTTGCATGGAAATGTTGCATGTCAAATTTTTGCAAGTCACCAAACACATATATTGTTGGTTGGTTGATGGATGGATGCTACCAGTGACAAGAACATAAGAAAACAATATGTCAATGTACAGACAACACAACTATAGAAGACTCACATCGTAAGAATTTGAGACAAGAAAACAAAGAACCAAATGAAAAAATAATTACATTCGAAGAGGCCAAGTGTGTTTACAGTCCGATGTGCATTTTTATAGGTCATAGTGTATGTTTTCAACAGTTTTTGGCTATATTTGTTTGGTCAAATTTTCCTATGCAATTTGTTCGCAATTCATTGGAGTCAAAAATTTGATTTGTGAATTTTGTATAATAGTGGTGGTTTTTTAAGAGCTGAATTCAAAAACAAAAAGCAAGATTTCACCCAAAAATAAATGTTTCCAGCCAAAAATTCCAAATAAATAAAATATAATAAGGATACAATATCCCTTTTATAAAGTAATAAGGAAAAATGGAAATTATTTTATTATTATTAAATTGATAATTAATTGAGTCTGTCTTGAATAATTGGGAGTTTTTTGTCGTAATGCCTTGGAACCTTGTTATTAAATCTAAACATAAAAATTCTCGATATACATGATAACATTTCTACGGTTTTGAATTATAAATCTATTTTTTCTGCACAACCAAAAAGGACCATCTTTCCTACATCAATGTTCATAATGATAAATCTTGTGACTTATTTAGCTAAAAGTCTAAAATATTGCTCAAGCAGCCTACTCCCAACAACTAATTTTACTTTGTTGATCATAACATGATTGTTTCTCATTATTATCACTTCCCAGTTTTCTTTGGAGATTGAACAAATACAAATGGAATACAAGACCATAGCAATCTCAATTCTACATTTGAACATTTAGAACTCACTATTTTTGTTTGTTTCTCACCAATTATTCCAAAGCCATTAGATTTCTATGCTAAAGTTTTAAATCCCATAGCTTCCATGAGAGAAAATAGATTTATGCACTGAATTTGCCTACAGATTTAAAAAATTGAAGTTGCCTCATCTTATCAGGCAACCTAGTCATATCTTCCACCTCATCCCCTTCTCAGGTAACACTCAATTTAGGCAATTTCTTCAATCTCATAATGTAGCAACATATGTCTCTCTCTTCTCAGGAAACACACACCTAATTTAGGCAATTTCGTGAGACTCATAATGCAGCAGTAGAAATAGATGTCTCTCTTTCACCAAGTTAAATCAATAAAGAGGTAATCCAATTTGTCCAAATGTCTAACTTCAAACTTCAAGGATTAGCTCATAGTGTGTCATCCTTATCTCTTCACATACCCTTCGTTGCAATTAAATCAAACCAATCTCAAGCCATCTAGGAGATCCTTGAGACACACCCCCACCCACTAATCCCTTTGGAATTCAACATGCTTTGGAAAAAAATTATTTCCTCCATCCACTATCATGATTCATGGGTTTTGGCAAGCAGGCATCTAGGAGAGGACATATGTAATAACAACCCATTTACCACACAATAAAGCATGGAAAGAGTACTATGATCAAGCTTCACAATTTTTTGGTGCTAGTAGAGGAGGTTTCCCATAGTCTACAACAACTCAAAGTGCATCAGAAAATTTGATATATGAATGAACCTATGCTTTATAAATTTGCATACATACATAATCAATTATAGGCATGAGGTATACAACTCAATTTTGGATACCTAACTTATTATCTTTGGATATTCAAACGAATTTATAATTCCTTGTGTATATGTTTTCATAGTTATTCATGTTCTTACTTCAATTTTTTGAAATATTTTTGGATGTTCCAACGAAGTTACAATGTAAGTTTTCACAATTATTCATATTGTTACTCAGACTTTCTGAAAAAAAAATATATAAAAAAAAATTGAAACATCAATATTGATAGTGAACACTCCACTTAGTCAAAAACAGATAAACAAAATATCTTACCCTTGCGTATAGGATCGGAGGGTGGGGTACTTTCAAACTTTGTTACATGGGAAAAAATGACATCATATTACACATGGGTGCATATTCAATTTAAACCTGGGTAGTTATTCACATCACCTTGGTTAAATGCAAAGCCTAATCAACAAGAAATGTTGCATCAAAGGTAAGTGCAAAAACCCAATCCAGATTCTGTTATATGAGGAGAGATAGAATCATTCCATGTTAGGAAGAAATGGTATCATCGTTGATCTAACAAGTGGTACATTAAGCCCAAGATAAATACCATTACTTGGAAATTCATGGTGATCATAAATTTCAAAGGGGGAGTTTTAAATCTCTAAGATCAAGTTCAAAGATTTTCATTACAAAGGAAGCTACAGTACAAGACATTGTGACCTTGGGAGTCAGTTTGCAAGTTGTATAAATCAACTTCTGAAAAAAAGATAGTCCTGTATGGTGTACTGCAGGTTTGGAGAGTAAATTTCTGAAGGTCCAAGGCGATGGTTTGCAAGTGGAAAATGTGTGATTTGTTTCAACTCTTGGAGAAGGGTTTCTTGCAAATCTTTTGCATATTCTCAACTTCTTTGTATTCAATTGCATCTTCACATATATGATATGTCCATAGAAACAGCCTCAAAACCCCGTGAAAATGTTCATACTAATGGTGAATATCATATTTAAAATCATGTTAAAATTTTAGGGTCCATTGCACGAGGAGATATGGGGATTGGGGCTGGAATAAGTATAACGATGTCTACTAAGGGCCTTCACCTGCACAAGGGAAAATTGTTTGCATATGCAAGGTAACGGTGTAAACAAGTGAATCACATTTGACCCCCATGTCCCCCTGTTGTGTAACACAACCCTCCCCTCCACCCCGGTATTTTTAATGTACTTTGACAGAGTCAAAATGAATTGAGGATAGGATAAGACAAGACATTAAAACATCTCTACCATACTAGTCTAGAGAGCGTCTCTTAAAGCAACTAGATATATCAGGGTTCATGTGAAGCACATCTTAGCAAAAATAGTGCTTTCCCAAAACCCAACTTCCCAATCCCGTACATTTACAACGATTATCCAAATTTTCCTATACTTTTCACACCTATATATTCCCATCAAAAGTTATGGAATTCTTATGTAGACCTTGCACATATATAACAACAATGTACTTTCTATATCTAAGAATTGTACTCTGACTTCTCTGTAATTTCAACCTATAACAATCTAACTTTCCCCTTCCTAAACGTAATAAGTATCACCCTTATTTCGATCTGCTAGTGGAGGTATGCTCAATTTGCAAAGCCCTGTTGCTTTTAGTCTCTCCCGGCAGTGGGAGTTTCTATTGGCTGAATCTCTGTGAATTTTTCATCAACTGAAATGAAAATTGGACCCATAATCTTCCCATATGTCTAATTTTCTATGGACTAGGTTCACTTTAATTTTATCTTGGCGTCCCCTAATAGTTTTAGCACTAGGTAGTAACACAAACTTGTATTGATTGCACCTCCATTGTTCTTATGCCAACTCTGAAGAAAGTTTAAGCAAAGATTGTCACCAGTATATTCTATCCAAAATTGTAAGCATCACCTAAAACTAGAGGTGGTCCCTATAAAAAGTTCACTTATTTCTTGAAGGTGTTAAAACAAGAAACCCTTGCCACAAATTATCAAAAATGGAGCACACATTGATATTAAACCCAACATAGCACATATATTTATGAAATAAAAATAAAATGGCATTATTCATGAAAGAAAAAGTGAGATAAATAATGATTACATAAATAGTGGGAGGCACCACTTCCAAAAGAGATGGGTTGCACGCTGCTTTCCTTGGGAATGTAAAGAGGTACCCTACCACAGAAAATAGGTGTGATCCTCTGATAACAGTTTTCAAGAAACTAAAGCATCAGCGTCCATGATTTTACTGCACATATGATGGCACTCAATGTACAAAAAGTGTTACCCTATCCGAGCAATTTGGATAACCACATATAAAACATGTAGATTTAGATTGACTCTAAATAAACCTGCCGAAACAGTACCCGTGTATAGCACATATCATAGACAGTTTGATTAATGCCCAAGATTCACCATGTTCACTTCAAGAGTTCAAGGATTCCAATTAGACAACTTTTAAGCAAACTAGACAGAGAGATTGATCAAATACAATTCATCCTATGTAATGTCTATTAAGAGAGATTGGTGAACAATGCATGCGATTTCAAAAATATATATGTTTATATCACATCCAATAGCATTTCAAGTCTTGGCAGAATACAAAATAAATAGAGAGCATCGAACACAATATGGTGCCTAGGTCAATAGGAGTTGGACAGGAACTCACATCATCTTTACCAGTACTAAGAAAATGCTAAGGTTTATTGACATTCTCCAGCTTATATATATACATATATGGGACCTAACAAGCCTTGTAAGTAGTTACCAATCTGTAGAACATGATTCTCCATAGAATCATGAGTTCGAGACCTCACAGGAAAATAACCAATCATTTCATAGCAGTGACCCAAAACATTTGTCACAAAAGTATGTATGTGTAACCTCAACTACCTTAAAAGTTAAAACCATCTAGTATGGGTTATATGTTATGAAGCTCGCCATGAGTAATATTACAACAATTTATCACTACCATAAGAACAAAGGTCATACTTCTTGCTAATATGAACTAGAGTTTTGAGAGTTCAGAACAACAAGATAGAGCAAAGCACACACTGAGAGATATATTGTCACCAACATACACATCAATACAGCAACACTCATAGATGTACTCATATATGCTATATCACACAGTTGTATACAATTTTTCTAGAAATCTAAGCGTCATCAAGACGTGATCATCCTTGCACCTTAAGAAGATGTGTCTC
>APFE030861297.1:2968-13329 GCA_000404065.3 Pinus taeda
AATGAATATTTTTATTTTGTTCTAAAAGAAATACATACAAACTCCAAATATAAGCAAATCCAACGCAAATAGCAGTTTGTGCATCCGATCAATCCCACGACACAGACAGTAGTCTAAATCAGTGGCTGACTTTTGTGTTTGTACAACAACTTCATGGAATTGCGTTTGGAGGACGTATTTATAGATGTCGATTAAGATTTATGCGATATTATATATCGTATCGAAAATATAAAAATCGAACTGAGATTTCTGGCGCTTTGTTTTATGGCTAGGTTTTTCGTGCCAGGGGATCGCATCACTCCATTGTAATATGTTTGGAAATAATCAAACTGCTTCTTCGCACGGTTACGCAGATATAGTTCCCTAACCTCAACATCCTCGGTTATGAGGTATGATTTTTTCCGGTAATATTTTAGTGTTTGATCTTATCCGAATGTTAGATTTAGGAAATACTTTGATGTCCGATTAAAAAAAAATAAACTTCACTTATGTCGGTCAAATTATTTCTGAAATCTAATGAAGAGCCAAAGGCCCCACGGCTTTCGATCCCTTCATCTGAATATTTCATAGTCACGTAAACAGACTCATTCTTAATCATACGGTTCTTTCACAATGTGTGGCGTGGGTTATCCAGGTTGAAAATTGCGTGCATGTTTTCTCCTTGTCTTTTGATCCCTTCCGGGGGAGCTACGTAAACAGACTCGTTTTTCTTCATCCGCTTCTTTCATCACGTTGGGATGGCCCACGCCAGGCAAGCCAGGCAGGAGTCCCTGAGCTTAAGTCTTGCTCATTCTTTGAATATTCGGGAATTGGAATTGACGGTGCCTATTTCCATCCAATTCCCTAATATTTGGGGAATCAGCAATGCGGAGGGCTATGTCTATTTTTGGATGATATATTTGTTTAGATTTAAATGATGCTATTCAAATTGGACGGTAGTTTAGATAATATATTTGTTTAAATTTAATGATGTTATCTAACTTGGATGCTCGTTAATCTGCAGAAAATATATACACTCACCCTTAAATAATCTACTTACATAAATCTAATGGTGAGTGTATACAGCCCCTTAGCTGCGGCACAGCATGCTAATAAGTCTTGCTGACTGTAAATATGTTAGAAACCTGCACAGATGAATCTAGCTAGTAAAGGTTGATCACACAACTTTGCAGAGCAAAAACACTAAAAGAAAATCGAAAGAACAAAAGAATTATTCATTTGAAAATAGGTTCAATGCTCATGATATAATATTACTAGGTGAAGATCCCAAGGTAATGCACCATAGTGGTGATCAATGAGAAGACTCAACACCTACAACAAGTTCCGGAGAGAACTAGCAAATTGCAAAGTTAAAGAAGGAGCAAATCAGGGAGTAAATCATGCAGAAAAACTAACGAGTTGCGGAGTTAAAGAAGAAGCAAATCAAGGAGTAAATCATGCAGAAAGAATCTTCCATGTAGTCCCATGCTCTAACTAAGAGTCCACATGTAGGTGTGTAGTACTTCCAACCAAAACCTGCACAGATGAATCTAGCTAGTAAAGGTTGAACACATAGTTTTGCAGAGCAAAAACACTAAAAGAAAATCAAAAGAACAAAAGAATGATTCATTTGAAAATAGGTTACAATGCTCATCATATAACATTACTGGGTGAAGATCCCAAAGTAATGCACCATACCGGTGATCAATGAGAAGACTCAACACCTACAACAAGTTGTAGAGAGAACTAGCGATTTTCGGAGTTAAAGAAGGAGCAAATCAGGGAGTATATCATGCAGAAGAACTAACCAATTGCGGAGTTAAAGAAGGAGCAAATCAAGGAGTAAATCATGCAGAAGGAATCTTGCATGTAGTCCCATGCTCTAACTAAGAGTCCGCATGTAGTTGTTTAGTACTTCCAACACCCCCGTGAACACCACTATGGGGAAAAATAGAAAATGGGCCCTGGCAACTAAGGCCAAAGGTCACCCAAAATATACTGCAACTTGTACTAAAATTGAGGAAAGAGGGAAAACCTCGTGGGAAAAACCCCCCCTCAAAATATAATGTGATCAAAGGAAAAGAGGAAGAAAAGGCAGTTGCTAAGCAACTGTGTCCTTCACTCCAAGACAATCACACAGAGAGCGAAACTTTTGCTCAGTGAATGTCTTGGTGAAGATGTCTGCAGTCTGTTCTACTGAAGGACAGAACTGCAAATCAATAACCCAATCATGTACTAAGTCTCTGATGTAGTGCATATGGATCTCTATGTGCTTCGTCTGTTGTCACTGTATTGGATCCCTGTGAAATTTGAGAGTGGTCTGGTTGTCACACCAGATGACAATGGGCTGGTGGAATTGGACGCCCAACTCAATGAGGAAGTGTTGTAACCATAGAGCCTGAATGGTGATGTTGACTACTCCTCTGTACTCAGCTTCGACTGAAGAGAGAGCAATAGCAGCCTGCTTCTTGCTCGACCAACAGATAGGGCCAGACCCTAGACTGAGTGAATATCCAGAGGTGGATTTGTGATCAATATTGTCGCCCGCCCAATTAGAATCAGTGAAGCCAAGGAGATTCAATGCAATGCCTACTGCATAGTGAATCACGAAGGTGATGGTGCCCTGAACATATCGGAGGATGCGCTTGGTAGTATTCCAGTGTACTTCATGTGGCTCCTGCATGTATCTGGAAACTGCCCCAACTGCATATGAGAGATCTTGGAACGACCTGCGTTCTCCGGCATGAAGTGTGATGGTAAGAAGTGCGAGTTACTCCAACAATGCGATGACTTATGCGCATTAGTGAGGGAGAGCTCCCTTGTTTATATGGCGTGGAGGTGTATGGAGGTCGACATGGTGTCAGTAGGGGCTTATGTGATGAAGCGTGGGTGTAGGGAGGTCGGCTGGGCAAGCCACCACCACGCCCCACACTTGGTATAAGTTGTATTGCGTTGGCTATCATTCTATCATCGCAAATCACTTGATCATCGTCGCTCATGTAGAGAGGCGCAGAACTACAAGAGCGCAAGTCTAAGGGGCAAAGTGCACATTTAAGTATGCGCCCGTTCTTGGGTGGTCGTGCATGGTGAAGCCCGGTTGTGGGTGAAGGCACGAGTAGGTGCGCCCGGTGGTTGGGTGAGGGCGTGCATGAGTTTGTGGCGCCTAGGTTATGCGACGGAGCGCCCGACGGTGGAAACGAAGGAGCACCCGCTTTGTGCGAAGGTGCCCAAAGGTGAAACGAAGGAGTGCCCCGTTTGTACGACGACTTGGCACTGGTGTCTTGGCAACCTGGGTAAGCGCCCGCCCGTCATGCAAGTGTGCATGCGACTTGGTGAAGTGTTGAGATTATGGACGGAGGTGTGTCTCGGTTGGAGGCGCCCGTGTGTGGCGACTTGGAGGCACGCCCGAGTTGGGCAAATAACACGATCGTGCAGCGAGGTGAACGAAGGGTTGGTGAGTCGTGCGGCGACCGTGCGGAGGTGCCGACGAACTAGGCAACCAAGTTTGCCGAAGTTGTGAAAAATTGGCTAAGTGTAAATTTTGGGTTTCCTAAGATTTAACTTGTGCTTTGTAAAAGTGAATATTGTATAATATATTGATATCGGGCAGATTCATATTGCAGGGAGTTGCCTCTCCCTTTATATTGTTGTGCATTTCTCTTGTATAATGCTGTTGATAATGAATGTGTATGGGTGTTCATTGGTATAAAGGCACATTAATAATACTTGGTAATGAAAATAAAACTAAGTATGGATTGTTAAGGCGTAGTCTACAATCGTAAGTATTGGTGAAAAGAAAATGGTTGGTAGTGCCACACCTCGCCTAGCACGGCTGGAAGACTACCGTAGGCTTGGGGGCATGACAGTTGGTATCAAAGCAGGTAGATGATCAGGTTGACGATGAAGTGCTAATCCCACTACACTATCGTGAGTTGGTATGAGAGCTCGGTTGGAACCGAAGGTCGTAGAGTTGGGCAGGCGGTATTACGTGTTGTTTCACACGATTTGGGCGTTTTCCAAGGGTTGGCAAGTGGGACTGTGTGTGGGTAGGTATACACGGTTTGGGCGTCTGTGGACCAAATGAAGTACGAACCGAGGAAGACGTGCAACAAGGCATGGCAGGTTTGGAAGAATGCGAAGGGAAACTCTTGCTTACCTTATACAGGTTGAAGCGGATGAAAGAGGAGAATCCTCAGATTCGAGAGAAGCTTGCAGTCTTGGAAAAGAATGTTGAAGACGAACTTCTTCAACTTGGATGGACAATGGAGCAAGATGAAGTTGCAGATTGTACTTACAAGTAAGAGGAAGCCGTGATAGTTGAAGATGTTGTAAACATGACCATGATGGAGGATGAACTTGAGATTGATCAATTTGGACCAGGATCGTGCAGTTTGTAGACATGGATGGATGAGGGTACTCTCATGGAGGAACCTCATGATGATGAAGTAAGTATTGATACTTGTGTTTCATTCGAGCATTTGGTAGATGGACAGTATGCAGGGAAGAGCAAATTCAGATTGTCGATGCTGGGGAACATCTTACCATGGATGTTTATGATGAGACCTTGTATGGAGAAGCAAGGATTGTTGACTATTGCAGAACTTGTCAGGGTTGTTTGTGACCTTATGGTAGAAGGTACAAAGGCCCGTGACAAGGGTGGAACTTGATGATCGTTGTGGAGGAATGGGTCATGCTTTAGCCATATGGCTAAGTGCCGGACATGACTCATGGACAGATTGAAGGGCACACTCTTGGGTGGACTTCTCATGGCCGAGACCAAGAGCAAGTCTTGGTGGAACCTTTGGTGGAGGAGCTATGATGGGAGGGACTTGTGATGATGATGATATGGTTGGGTGACCGAGTTTACTAAACTGAATATTGCAGACCTGGGTGGGATGACCGATTGTTGTGATGGGTCTACTTGGTTGGACTACATGGCAACTTAGTCATGGACATCAGGTTGGAGACATGGAGCATGGTAGTCTTATGCAGGAACATTATGTGGGAGCACTTGTAGACGTGTCACTTATGGGCATCCAATGAGGAGTGCCAAAGCAGGGATGTTGTGTAGGTGGATTTGCTAGTGTGAAATGGAGATGTTTTATGTACGAGCCGATGGAGAGGTTGTGCACTCTTGTACAACAAGGCCATGGACTTGGATGAGTTGTGAGCAGACTATGGCACATTCTTACTACATGGAGAGCTTAGGCATCTTGCAGATACCTTTGGGCCGAGACTTGTATTCTTGTTGAGATGTTGGTTAGGGATGACTTATGGAGCTCATAATGACATGAGATTGTTGTGACTTTTGGGGACTTCATATATGGTGGACTTGGAGGATCTAATGCATTGAGGTGCTGAGGTCAGAGACTTTGATGTAGGATGGGGTGCATACTTTCAATTACATGTATGGATATGGCTTGGAAGAGTGACATGATGTGGAGGATCAATATGAGACACTTTGGAGTGATGGAGTTACGACGATGATGATGCCTTGGTGGCAACAATTAGGCATGGGTTGAGCCGAGACTCAACTAATTTTGACACATGGGAGCTGATTGATCTATGATCATGGGCAGCACATGGATAGATGAGACAGGTCTATACTTGTTTCTATGGCAGATTTGAGGGATGACACATTGCTGATATGATGGAGGTTGCTTCATGGGCCTGGGTGTGGCACACCGAGAGTTGGAGTTTGATGAGATGGTCTCTTCATATTGAAGAGGCACACATATGGACGATGTTGGGATAGATGTGGTTGATTTCATGTAGCACATTGACACCAAACATCATGGACAACATGTTGCAGATGAGATGAGGACTACTTCACGGACCTGAGCATGGCTTACACTTATATGGAGATGGATTCTTGATCGAGTTCGGGATGTGACAGGATGTTCTGAGAAACCACTAATGATGGCATGAGGATGTGCATTCTCATGGTTTGAGCGTGACAGTTGGATTAGCTACCTGACTAGTTCAGACATGGGGGCTGGCATGTACAGAGATGTGTTAGCATGGTGTTGGAGTATCATGCCAGTAGTTCACATGATAACGACACATGATGAGGTCGACACGAGATGTTGTAGTGGGCATGTAGCTTGAGATGGATAGGCTCGCCTTCCACGATGGAGAGCAGCATGTGGAGATTGTGATAGGGTGGTCGATGGTCATGAATTGAGATCATTTTTGATGTATGACATACAGATGGGTGTATACCCTGGTATGGTAATCTTGGTGACAGATGGTTACCGAGGCGAGACATGATGGAGACCGTGGTTCTACATATGTTGCAGAGATGTTTGCAGTATGTGGAGGAGTTGAAATCGTGGATGATCTTGGTGGATGGTTACCAGGATGGTATGTTGTCGAGGACAAAAACGACTTCAGGTGGAGGAGGATGTAACGACCTGCATTCTCCGGCATGAAGTGCGATGGTAAAAAGTGCGAGCTACTCCAACAATGCGATGAATTATGTGCATTAGTGAGGGAGAGCTCCCTTGTTTATATGGCGTGCAGGTGTATGGAGGCCGACTTGGTGTTAGTAGGGGCTTATGCGATGAAGCGTGGGCATAGGGAGGTTAGTTGGGCAAGCCACCACCACACCCCACACTTGGTATAAGTTGTATTGCGTTGGCTATCATTCCATAATTACAAATCACTTGATCATCTTCGCTCATGTAGAGAGGTGTAGAAATACAAGTGCGCAAGTCTAAGGGGGAAAGCGCAGATTTAAGTATGCACCTGTTCTTGGGTGGTCGTGCACGGTGAAGCGTGGTTGTGGGTGAAGGCACGGGTAGGAGTGCCCGACGGTTGGGTGAGGGCGTGCACGGGTGTGTGGCGCCCGGGTTATGCGACGGAGCGCCCGACGGTGGAAACGGAGGAGTGCCCGCTTTGTGCGAAGGTGCCCGATGGTGAAATGGAGGAGCGCCCAGTTTGTGCGACGACTTGGCATGGGTGTCTTGGCAACTCAGGTGAGCGCCCGCCCATCGTGCAAGTGTGCATGGTGACTTGGTGAAGTGTTGAGATTGTAGACGGAGGTGTTTCTCGGTTGGAGGCGCCTGTGTGTGGCGACTTGGAGGCGTGCCCGAGTTGGGCAAACAACACGATCGTGCGACGAGGTGAATGAAGGGTTTGTGAGTTGTGTGGCGACCGTGCAAAGGTGCCGACAAGCTGGGCAACCGAGTTTGCCGAAGTTGTGAAAAATTGGCTGTGTAAATTTGGGGTTTCCCAATATTTAACTTGTGCTTTGTAAAAGTGAAGATTGTATAATATATTGATATCGGGCAGACTCATATTGCATGGAGTTGCCCCTTCCTTTATATTGTTGTGCATTTCTCTTGTATAATGTTGTTGATAATGAATGTGTATGGGTTTTCATTGGTATAAAGGCACATTAATAATACTTGGTAATGAAAATAAAACTAAGTATGGATTGTTAAGGCATAGTCTACAATCGTAAGTATTGATGAAAAGAAAAAGGTTGGTAGTGCCGCACCTCGCCTAGCACGGTTGGAAGACTACTGTAGGCTTGGGGGCGTGACGGATCTGGTCTGAAGTGGGTGAGGTACAGTAACCTCCCCACTAGCTGTCGGTAGAGAGTACTATCAACTAATGGAATTTCACCTCCATCCTCAAGGCAGATCCTAGACAGAAAAGGAGTCGGTGCTGGCTTACAATCAATCATGTGAAATCTCTCGAGGAGATCCGGAGCATACTTAGCCTGAGAGAGTTTGATGCCTGTGGCATCTTGGCTGATCTCAAGACCAAGAAAGAAGTGTAATGGATCCATGTCCGTCATGAAGAACATATGATGCAAGGCCCTCTTAACTGCAGCAATGGCTGAAGCCAACCTATCGGTGATTAGGAGATCATCCACATACAAAACTAAGATAAGAAAAGAATCATGTGGCCTGAGCATGTAAACATTCGGATCAGACTTAAATCTTTCAAAGTTTTATGATAAGATAAAAGAATCCATCTTCGCATACCAAGCTCTCGTGGCCTACTTAAGGCCACAGAGAGATTTCTTCAGTCTACAGACCAAAGATGAATTCTGAATGAAACGATGTGGCTGCTCTATGTAGATCTCCTCAGATAGGTCTCCGTGAAGAAAGGCATTCTTCACATTCATATGATGTACTTCCCATCCCTGGGCAGCTGCAATGGCAAGTGTAAGGCATATGGAATCCATCTTTGCTACTGGAGCAAAGGTCTCGTCATAATAAATGCCATGCACTTGTTGGAAGCCTTTGGCTACTAGCCTTGCTTTCTGTCTGGTGATTTGCCCATCTCCAGCACTCTTGGTCCTGTAGACCCATTTGCATCGGACAAGTTTCCTTCCTGAAGGAAGGGGGACCAGATCCCAGGTATGGTTTTCAAGGAGGGAGTTATACTCCTCCTCCATGGTGGACTCCCAAGATGGATGCCCAATAGCCTTAGCATAAGACTGTGGATCAGAAGACTGAACCAAATGACAATGCTAGGATGGCGATGGTTCAGTAGCAGTGAGGACAAGAGGAGGCTCAATAAACTCTGAGCTAGTCCTATGTAGATCAGAATTATCCCCCATAAGACCATTTCTAGCAGTTGGGTGCTCTTGTGCATATATCTCACGTAAGCTCCTTGTTCTCTAATTTATGACAGGGGAATTTGATTCATTGTTGGAAGCCCAATCTGGGCTTGGATGTGGATCATCATATGCATGCACTGGATTTGTATCTGAAGACTCTGTCTCTGCATCTGCATGCTCTACCGTGCAATCTACATGCTTTGTATCTACATCTGAGTGTACTGAGTCATCATCTCAAACATGAGGTAGATAAAAGGTGTCTGCATGCTACAATTGAGGTGCATGCGAGAGACTTTCCTCAAATTTGACACTTCGCTCAATGATGAGCTTGTCCGTAAGGGAAATCAGGAGTTGGTATCTCTTCACACCATCAGGGTATCCAACAAAGATGCACTCAATGCTCTGTGGATCAAGAGCTTTCCTCTTTTCAGAGGGAATCCTAGCCCATGCTCAGGAGCCGAAAACACGGAAGTGGGTGAACTCTGGTTTAGTGCCGCTCCAGGCCTCAAAGGGGGTCTGATCCTTGATATACCTATGAGGAGATGTGTTCTAGATGTAGCTAACACAATTAAGTGCTTCAGCCCATAGCTTATGAGGTAGTGACTTAGCATGCAACATGCAGGAAGCCATCTCTGTGAGAGATCGATTCTTTCTCTCAACAACTTCGTTCTGCTGCGGAGTGCATGGAACTGTGTACTGCAACTGTATGTCAGACTCAAGGCAAAGGTTTTGAAATGCTATGTTAACATATTCCCCCCATTGTCTGTACGGAGGGCTTTGATCTTTCTCTCGTACTGTGTCTCAACTAGTGCTTTGAAATCTTCGAAGTGCGTAAAAACTTCAGATTTCACCCTAAGAAGATACACCTAAGTATACCGTGAGAAATCATTAATAAATGTAAGCACATACATTGCTTTGTTGATGGAAGGATGAGTAAAAGGCCCTATGAGATCACTATGGATCAGATCTAGAGGAGAGGATGCTCTATGAGTCTTGCCAGTGTCAAACTTTTCTCTAGAATGTTTTCCAAGGACACACCCTTAACAAACTCCTTTGGAGAAACTAATATTTGGCAAGCCTTCCACCATCTCATGCTTTCTTAGCTATTGGATATACCTGTAATTTAAGTGACCAAATCTCTCGTGCCAAAGCCTACTACTATCATCAGCATGTGTAAGCAATAAGGAGGATTCAGATTCAATAAATTCAGAAAATGTACACAGTCTGGCTCCATTGTTTACCTCACCAGTTGAAATATTGGAGCTGCTATGTAGGTCATATATGTTCATTGCATCTGGAGTGAATTCCACTATCTTTCCAGTGCCAGAATGAGTGATCTAATAAACTGAAAGCAGGTTTACCAAAAGTTTTGGAACATGAAGCAAATCTCCAAAGCTTCCATGTAAAAGTTCCACTCTACCTGTTCCGGTGACCTCAATAGGTGAGTCATCTCCCATGAGGATGGGAGGTCCTTTGCATGCATCCAAAGAGGAATAGACTTCCTTTGCAACAGCCATATGATGTGATGCACCAGGATCCATAATTCATGCATCAGGGGAAGAATTAATTGCAACTAAAGCATGAAAATTGTTACCTTTCCCGTGTGGCGGATCCTCAGTTTTCTTCTTCGCGCCCTGAGGGATGTGGTCCCCAAGGTTGTGATTCTGAAGGATTTTTGCCATTTGGTCAATTTTCTTCTTCATGCAAGAGGATTCTGGATAGAATCCTCTTTGACAGTAGGTGCATCTGTTTCCTTTCTTCCCTTTCTCATTTCTCGAGCTGGAGGAGTCATTGAAGGGCTTGGTGT
>APFE030861301.1:0-14334 GCA_000404065.3 Pinus taeda
CCCCATCTTTTTTGAGCACCATAACCACTGGAGATGAATAAGGACTGATGCTGGGACGAATGACCCCTGCTTCCAAAAGTTCCTTGATGATGTTTTCTATTTCGTTCTTTTGGGTGAACGGATATCTGTATGGGCGCACATTTGGGGGTTGGGCCCCTGGAACCAAGGTGATGCTATGATCATGTTCCCCTTGCGAGGGTGGAAGCCCATGAGGCTTGTCAAAGACCGGGAGATGGTTGTTTAAAATCTGTTGCATCTCAGGATGAAGTGGCGGCTTCTTGGTTTCAACTCCCTGGATGGCATTAAATTGAGCTACCACTCCATGATTTCCCTTTTTCAACAATTTTTCAATCCTATGCGAGCTTATGATAGAGGGGGCTCCTGCCTGGAGTCCTCGGAGGGTATGTGTGTGGTCGAGAAACTGAGAAATATCCACCCCAATTTAGAAAATCAGATAAAAACTGAGTTAAATAAGTTATTAAAATCCAGAATAATTTTCCCCGTCAGACATTCCAAATGGGTCTCCAATATGGTACCCGTTAGAAAGAAAAATGGAAATATTAGAATCTATATCGATTTTCGGAATCTTAACCAAGCCTGTCAAAAAGACAATTTTCCTCTTCCACCGATGGAACAAATACTACAGGCAATAGCAAGGTCAGAACTAATGACTTTCTTGGATGGATTTTCAGGATGTAATCAAGTGCTGGTACGTCCCGATGATCAGTTGAAAACCACATTTAGAACTAAATGGGGCACATACGCATATCGGAAGATGCCATTTGGTTTGATTAATGCTGGCGCTACATTTCAGAGAGCCATGGACATCGCATTCAAGGGTTTAGTCAATAAATCTGTAGTAATTTATTTGGATGATATAACAGTGTACTCCAAGAAGTGAAGCGACCATCTCAAAGACATAAAACAAATCTTTCAACGATGTTTAAGGTATGGAATCTCACTCGACCCAAATAAATCTTTTTTCGCATTAAGTGAAGGAAAGCTTCTAGGATTCATAGTGTCAAAATCTGGTATTCACATTGATCCTAACAGAATCAAAGAAATTTCTGAAATATCCCTACCTCATAATAAAAAGGCCATGCAATCTTTCCTTGGTCAAATCAATTTTGTAAAGAGATTCGTCCTATATTTTTCACGAATTGTGTCTCCCTTGCAAAACATGATTAAAAAGAGTTCAAATTTTAAATGGGGTCAAGATGAACATGAAGCATTCAACCTGATCAAACAAGCTATTATTAATGCTCCATCTTTAGAACCCCGAATTTTTCAGAATCTTTTATTTTATACACATTTGCCTTAGAGAAATCATATGCCACGATTTTGACTCAAGCAAATCAAGAAAAATCGGAGGCCCCAATTGCGTTTTTTAGCTCAAATTTACAAGGTGCTGAACTCAATTATCCAGACATGGAGAAACAGGCCTATGCTATTTTCAAAGCAATCAAATATTTCAGACCTTTCTTACTTAAAACCTGTACTAAGATCGTAGTACCATTTCCAGTGGTAAGAAACCTTCTAGTATAGAAGGATGTTGGTGAGAAAAGGGCCAATTGGATCACTGCTTTACAGGAATACGACCTTGAAATCAAACCAACAAACATAGTAAGAGGTCAAGGTTTCTGAAAAATGTTAGCTGGAGCATCGCAAATTTCTGAAAATTTGTCTGAAGAGGTACAAATCTGTGAGGTAAGCCTAAACGATGCAGAATCATTGTATACTGACATCATTTATTTTCTTAAGAATGGGTATGCTCCATCACACCTGGACCACACTAAGAAAAGAGCTCTGAGGTTGAAAGCTAAACAATATCAGCTCATAAACGATATTCTTTTTAGAAAGAATTATGATTCCGTTCTTCTTAGATGTCTTGAAAAAACTAAAGCTGAAAAAGTTTTGCAGGAACTCCACGACGGAACAGCAGGCAGACACTATTCTGGAGACGCTACTACACATAAAATCTTACGTGCAGGATATTACTGGCCTACGCTATTCAAAGACTCACACAGTTACGTAAGGAAATGTCAAATCTGCCAAACTATTGTCGGAAGACAAAAGAAACTGTCCCTGCCACTACAGCCGATAAACATCGAACAACGATTCACTCAGTGGGGCTTAGAAATAATAGGTGAGATCATTCCTCACTCTTTTAAGCAGCATAGATACATCCTCACGGCAACAAATTATTTTTACTAAATGGGTAGAAGCAGTTCCTCTCAAGGCAACCAATTCTGAAAATATTATTTGAATTCATAGATCAATTTATAATCACTATATTTGGATTGCCATCAGCTTTAATATTTGATAATGCATCATACTTTCCCTGGAAATACAATGACTGAATTTGCACTTAAAATAGGGTTCAAACTAAAATATTCAGGCAATTACTATCTGCAAGGTAATGGGTTAGCTGAGTTGACCAATAAAAACCTAATCAGGATTATTAAAAGAACAGTTGACCAGAACCAAAAGAATTGGCATAAAGCTCTGGTAAATGCTTTATGGGCAGATAGAATAATGAAAAAAGCTTCGATTGGCACTTCTCCCTTTAATTTAGTTTATAGGAAAGAAGTGGTTCTTCCAACTCACTTAGTCATTCCCTCCTTGTCTTTAATACAATACATTGATGAAGTACCTACTTCCTCCATACAACTAAGACAAATGGAAATAATTAAATTAGAAGAACAATGAGAACAAGCTAAGAAAAACCATGCTCATCATCAAGCGCTAATAAAATCCTCTTTCGATTCAAACATAATGACCAGAAAAAATTTTCAAATGGGAGATTTAGTTTTAAAATGGGATAAGGCACATGGAAAAAGGGCAAACATACGAAATTTCAAAAGATGTGGCTTGGTCCTTTTCAAATTGTTGAAGTCATAGGTCCATCAACGTTTATCTTACAGGATTTAGCAAGTAGAAGGGATCATTTGCCTGTTAATGGACAAATCCTTAAAATATATTTTCCATAGAAGATTATTCTTCTATTTTGTAGAATAGTTTGATTTTTCTTTTCTTTTTTCATAAATAAAACCAGTTGTAAATGGTTACAATAGGTATTCATGGAAAAGACACCGATTCTCTTTAAAAATTTTGAGCTTTCCACTTGTATAAATGGCAAAATTTCTTTTTAGAATCTGATTTTTATTATTGACAGATATAGTTAAAAAAAAACTTTAGCCTAGATATGATACTAGTTTCAACTTCAAAAATTTGATGAAAGCAACCTTTGGCAAAGAAATTGTTTTATATCAGTACAATGAAAGGTATCAATAAAAAAATAAATATTCTCTATAAAACAACTATTTTCAAACTCTATTATTGTCGTCCAGAGCTTTCTTAAGGAAAACAATGACTTCCTCCATGCTAGAGAAAATCGCAGCATTCAGAGGAACAATCCATGAATACACTTTATCTTAAAGAATAAGAGGTCTCATCACGAGCCGGCTTATCATGATCACATATATTATAACTTGCTGACTTTGCCAAT
Source organism: Pinus taeda (assembly GCA_000404065.3). Taxonomy (NCBI): domain Eukaryota; kingdom Viridiplantae; phylum Streptophyta; class Pinopsida; order Pinales; family Pinaceae; genus Pinus; species Pinus taeda. The sequence continues at coordinate 3,509 of APFE030861301.1, forward strand.
ACTGTCCATCAAAACAGGGCAATGACTCAAGATTGTTGAAATCAAAAGACAAGGGGTCTCATCATGAGCCAACTTGTTCAGCAAGAATATAAATCAAGTGAATGACTGTGTCATAATTTGGCTACCAAACCAAGACATTGTTCTTTAAGAATAAAAAAGAAAAAATCAAAGAAAAAGTGTCGATGTGGGTTTTTCTTTGAAAGTTGTAGATCACCTTAAGCAGGATAAAGGATTATTGTTGGGTAACAGGTAACCCTGTCGAGGCTATGGGCGTCTGTTGGCAGCAGAGGCTCTACCTACGACAAACGAGCATATTTTAAAAAACTGGCACACAGAGAAGACCTTATTTTGTCTTTAAAAGACCAAGTAATTGCTGATGTGATTACAAGGACAAGCCTGAAGAAACAAACAATTAGAATAAAAGAGGTTGAAACAAAATATCATTGATAGAATAAGGCATAATGTACTCTATCTGTCCATAACAAAATTTAGATTCATGATTTTTTTTTTTTTTTTGGAAGTTAAGATTCAATAAGAAAAGCAGAGATAACTGGTTCTTCCAAGTGAATTGCCATTGTTGTGGCCACCAACAACCCCCCTCATTTAGTATCAACAATAACATAAAACAAGTGGGGACCCTTAGTAAAAAAATCAATTTTTTTTTTTTGTATTTTACTCCTTAAAAATACATCGCATCGCGAGAAGAAACTAGAACATTTCTTTATGAGCACAATAAAAAACTGCGAAAAAGCGATGCGAAATTCATCACATTGCATGCATTAAGAAAACACCCATAAATGAAGATCTTAAGAAATCTCCGATGGCCGATATGCGACATCACATATCGCAGCATCTTCTAACAACACACAATGATTTAACGCGATCTGCGATCTTGCGATAAAAGCGATGCTACGATGCGGCGATGCTGCAATCTGCGATCTGCAATATCACAATCTTGACAAAATGTGATAACGCGATAACATAATGTAAGTTGCAAAAATATCCCATCGCAAATTTTCCTCGGCTCAACATTCAAGAAAAGCTGTCCATAAATCAAAAAATTGGATACGCACCTTAAAGAAAATTAATGAATGTACGCCAAAGTGTTAATGAAGGACAATTTTGTGTTTGTCAAGAGAGTCAGTTCACAATGGGTAACATTATTTTATACATTCATAGCGATCAGAGCTTTCGCATCAATATTTATTGTCATTACTCTTTTCCTTCGCATGAACTGCAGGTATGAAAAACAGGAAACATCTAAGGAAAAAGGGAAAGCGCCAACGCTCGGAGACAGAGAAGAGATGCCCTCATAAATGGATACCGCATGCAACGCAACCTCAAATTCCAGAGTAGTTTTGAAACAGATGCTGACATCAGTAGCCGACTCAACACTCAGAGTCAAAAGCTCACAAAAGCAGCATGTTTACAAAAAATCCTGAAGCTTATACCCGATAAAGAAAATTGCTCAATAAGCAAGGTTCCTAACTTGCTTAGTCATTCACAAGTCCGGAAATCAAGATAGCAAAAGCAGAGAGCAACCAGCCGACTCTTCCCAGGCTAATGTTGAATGATTGCAGCATTAAGGAGAAAAAGCAGAAATAGTTAGGAATTAGATTCAGTTTTTTAGAAATAAGTTTTCTTAGAAAAAGGGCGGTCGTTTAAACCATATCCTAGATTTATGTAATTAAGTTATTTTAGTTAGCAATATTTAAACCCTTCTCATGCATTTAGAGAAGGGTCCAGGAATTTGTCAAAAACTTATCCTCAGAACATGCACTTCTGCACCTCAGAGGAGGTTTTGATGAATGAAAGGATCAAGGTTTATTAATGTTTGCATTTGATATCTGCTAATGATGTTGCACTTCTGTACTCTGAGTAGATATTAGAACAAGGAGAGATAAATCATTGTTGCTTGAAGCTTATGAGTAGGATCAGTCATAAATGTTACTTTTATCTCTTGACCATTTCTGCTTATATTCTTAAATCAATATACAGTTTTTAGTTGCTTACATGTTATTACATGAATGTTTGTGTTACCATTTGGCACTTTTGTATGGTGGAGCCATTTATTTATGTTTAATGTGTGAATAACGTATTATGCGATATGCTGTTCACAACTGTTTTGCCTAACTTTTTATGCAAAGTGGTTCATCTTAATTGATTTCCATTCTTATAATCGTTGAATGATCTTTATTACCAGTTATTATATGAAATCTCTTTAGATCGCATAATAGAAGAATTACATCCCAGGTTAGCATAGATTAGATGTGTTGTTTTCATTAGATTACAATAGCATAGAGGTAGATTAAAGTAGTTTAGATAGGAACTTTTAGATCTGCAACATCTGATCCTGCACAATACACACACACACACCCTTAGATTGGGAAACTGGTCCCATTATCCCCAGTTGGACACGTTATACCAAACGGATAAGGAGCTGCAAACCAAGGTCCAGACCAGGCGGTTATCCCCCTTATTGTCGACCCAATTTTCGGGGCTTCAACAGGTCCATAATGGAAAGGCCACAAAGGTAGAAATGTTGGGAGTTGAGTGAATGGGTGGTGGTTGCAGGTGAAAATTTACAAGATTTCGGGGAAGTTATTTTTCAATTGTCAAAGGAAGTCGTTTAAAATGTAAGAAACCACTGTGTGGTATAAGGGTGTTTTTTTTAAGGGAAACATGGTGACCTATTAAATTCCACATAACTCAAAGGCTTGTGATGAATTATAGCCATTGATCTCTACTCCATATTCATCAATTGATCAAACAAATTTTGAGTTTGTATTATTTAACCTAGATGCATCTTGACAACTTATAAGGGATCCTCACTATAGATCTAGAATAGGGATGGGGAAGATGCATGCCAAGGGAATAGGAAACTAATGGGACCTAGATGATAGAAAAGTATAATGAAATGGTGCCATGTGGAAACTAGGTATAGATGGGGTCCCCAAATGTAATAAATAAATAAGAGAAAGAGAAGGAAGAAGGAATCGTTTGGAGGGATGGCAAGGTAGGGCTAGGGTGTCCATGATGGTTGACATGGCACCACCTTAGTGTGTTAAGTAGACCCAAGTTCCATGTGTTATGACATGTTAGTTGGTTGCCACATTAGCATAGGATGGCCTATGATACAAATAAAATAAAATAATATAAAAATAAACAAACAAACAAATTCTTGAGCCAAAATTTTGTTTGTATACAAAGAACATGTTAACTTAGAATAAAATAATTTTTTGAGCATATTTATAGTGATTAGGGCTACCAAATTTCTAGTGAGGACCACTAGTTATTTCTATTTTAGTCTTCTAGAAATGATAAACTAGTGATTACTGAAGGACATGGTTATACTCATAAGAAAATACCCTATTATTAATTAAAAAAAATACAGTGAGTCCAACACACATAAATAAAATATCAAGTGGAGATTTTGGTTAGAATCCAAGGGGTTTGGAATGGGGATGCTAAAACAAGTGTAAATGCACTATTTTAGGCCATGTTTTGAATATTTTTAGGATTGATAAAGGGAAAAGGAACCCTAGATCACAAATATGGAAAAATTTTATTTACCAAACATTTTTATTCCCATCAACCCATTAGTGGATTTTTTTCCATGACTGCTCAATTTGGGAGATAGCCAATTTCACTAAAAATTTGTCCAAAGAAAAGTGTAAACTAAACAAAGTTGACATTCCAAATTGATACCAAATTTGACTACAACATTATATACTTACCATTGTTATTAGTTCCCAATATAAAAAATTTCTTGGTTCTTGACTAATTTTCTTTCAGAGATAGTAGAATTTGGCTTATGAAGTATATTGCGTCAACAAGAAAAGTGCACAAAATAGGTAAGATGGCAAATTCATAAAGTCATAACTTTCATCTTATATATTGTAAAGGGGCATATGTACATTTACTAGAAATATTTTTTAGAGGAGCTAAATGATGAAATATTAGAATATAGAGAAGTGCTACAAATTTCTTCATAATGTTTTTTTGGGGGGTTGTTTCATTCTGCATAATTTCTAACAACAATGATGGTTGACACATTTTTTAGAATTAGGGGTACAAGAAGAAAAATTCAAGACTAGGGTAATGAGGAAAGAAAGCTTAATGAACATAGGGGCAAGATGGGACCATCAAAATTAGTAGAGAATATGAGCAGTAGATCTATTACACTTTCATTCTTGCTAGTGGTAGTGTAAGCTAGAGTCCATCTAAGTCATAACTAGTGGTGGCTTTATTAACTACTTAAACATTTTAGGTGGTATGCCCTTAGGCTAGCATAAATGCACTTTGGCAAGAGACAATATTAGGTGACCACAAGTTAATTCCAAAGATATTACTATACATTGAAAATAGAATTTCTACTCTTTTGTCGGATAATCTAACATTTCCTGATTACATGAAACTTATGGATAATAAGTACCATTGTATAAGAAAAGTGGTGGAAAAAGGTAGGATATTGTTGGAGAAAATTGATATTGATGTAAATACTGTAAATATGATAACAAACCAAATCTTAATACAAGACTTTGAATGGTTCATAACTTATCTAAGATTGTTGAAAATGTGATGAAGGTGGCATTACACAATTAACGCATGGATGAAAAACATAGGTAAGGAATTTCACAGATATCTAATTTAGTGGGAGAATGTTAGTGGGTGAAGTTAATATATAAATCTATAATATTCTTCTAGAACTTTTTGGAACCTTCCATAATATTTAGAACCTTCCTATAGGAAGATTTTCTAAATAATAATAAAATTTGAAGCCATTGTTACCTTTTGACTTTACATTAACATGGCAAAGTTTCTATGTAAATCTTGCATATTTTAATTATTATTATGTGCTATTTTTTTTGTTTTTTCTTGTTATTTTTGTGATATTTTTCTCCCTCAATTTTGACATACCCATATTTTGTTTTCCTTTGAGACTTAATATTTGTCATTATTTCATCATTTGCCTTGAGTAGGTGAGATAACTTATAAAATAATTACACTTTTTCTAAAATGAAAATATGTTTTATTTGTATTTTAGGTAAATGATGCCTATAACATAACTAAATATCCTAAATATTAGGTGTTCTGTTGAAAAGGCATAAGGTATTAAAAAAAGTTAATGTCTACAAAAATGTGATGTTTACACATGGTAGGGTAATGTGTAAGTGTGGGATTAAGTTTCCATCCAATAAATAATTCAAATAGTGTAGCACTTCTGTGATAACACCAACAAGGTTGGAAGTTTAAATATAATGGTTAATTATTCTTTCAAAACCATCCGAACAACAACATTCTTTGAAATTCATTTTCCCTAAACTAGAAAGGGAACCTTCTGTATTCCTAAAATGATCCTATAATTACTACAATAAATAAAATTTATACAAGGAAAATGATTGACTTCTGTATTCCTAAAATGTTTCTTATAATTACTACGACAAATAAAAGTTAGACAGTAACAATGATTAGAATCATAATGGAATGGCTGCAACTATGATATGCATATGTTTCGTTATTTTCCATTGTAGGAATAGGGTTCAAAATATTACAAATTACTTAATGGAATCATAATTTGAGGCTAAAGCTTTGGAATCTTGGCATCTAAAGCCTTAATGTTGGTTTAGGTTTGTCGGTGGTACCTTTGTCATCTGGTAGCATGGTAGACCCGTGCTAGATGCATTTCTCTCTCATCTCAACAACAATTCCCCTCATATCCAATTCACCATGGAAATCAAATCCAATAACTCTCTTTCGTTCCTATATGTTGTTGATTTTTCCACAACACTTCAAATACAAGCCTATGTCTAAACTCATGATCACGAACACACTGAAATGCCACAACACCACTACTTTGCATAAAAGAATAACATATATAAGTGAATCAACTATTGCACATGACAATTTTTGATATTGTAACCCTCTACCTGTTATATTACAAACTTTAATACAACAATCTTACGGCTTCCATACTAGGGATCATGGGCTTTACATACAACCTTGATACAAGGACACAACTAGGGCTTGGTGTCACCAACTATGATGACAAATTTTCCCTGAAAAAAGTACACTTGACCTACTTGTTGATGTAGCAATCCACAACCCTTCTAGTCCATGTACCTTGAACACATCTGGAGGGTGCTTTTCCACCCCGTCTGCTGACTAACTCACAAAAATATAGAAAATATAGATCGATACCTTAGAAATCAGCCTCTTTGAGGGGGAAACCTCCTTTACATTACATAAATGAACAATTCTTGGATGATACAAATGATAAGACCTACTTTCTATATATAGGAGTCTATTAAGGGGTCATAATATAATCAGATCCGACAAAACAATAATAATGTAAGGGAACAACAATAACAAAAATGGGATTCTATGGGGCACAATAATAACAATATAGGGACTACATGGGCAAAATAATATAATAAGGGGGTTGCACTAATAACAGTAAGGGGTTACACTAGTAGTACAGGGACCTAACATGCCTCTCTCCTTCAAAAAGTGTTGTCCTCAACACTTAAGTAGTTCTAGATGCTTTTGTATAAAATTATCATCCTCCCATGTGGAATCTTCAGCGGGTAAGTTCTTCCACTTGATGAGATACTTTGAAATTAATCGATTCGTAGTTGTCAAGTTCTTGTTTCCGTGACTGCTTCAGGTTCCAATATGATTTTTCGTTCCTTGTCAACTTTCGACAATATTGTTGGAACTGGGAGCTTGTCACCTATAGCCTTCCTTAAGCATGAAACATGGAAATATCGGGGCACTTGGGGAGATGCAGGAAGCTCCAATTTGTATGCCATAGTACCAATCTTTTGCAGCACCTTGTAAGGACCATAGTACTTTGGTGATAATTTATTATCCTTCTTAGCTTGCTTGAAGGACATTTGTTTGTATGGTTGTATTCGTAAAAATACCCAATTACCTACATCGAAACTTATTTCATTGTGATGTTGATCTACCCATTGTTTCATTCGATTTTGCACCAAAATGGGGTTATTGTTTAAAAGTTGGAGAACTTGTTGTTGATGCTCGATGTGATCTTTCACTACTTGAACCTTTTTATTATTGATATGTCCTTCTATATTGAGAGTTTGAAGAGTGGTAATTCTTGCCACTTCCTTACAAGACATGGTCGGATTCATTTCTTAATGCTCTATGTGATCTTTCACTTCTTGAACCTTTTTCTTCTTGATATGTCCTTCTATCTTGAGAGTTTGAGGAGTGGTAATTATTGCCAATTCTTTACAAAATACATTCAGATTCATTTATTCTTTATCTAGGGTTGGTTCCTAGTGTATATCCTCTTCTTTTGACGTTTCTTGATCCTTTTCTTCCTCCTCTTCACAATCTATGTAAATTAATTTCTTCTCAGCACACTTATGACCTTTAGTGTATTTACTATCACAACTATAACAAAACCCGTTTTCTCTTTTTTCTTGAAATTGTTGTGGTGTAAACCTTGTAGGTTGTGGAAGGCTAAAAGGAAAAAAACTTCCATATTTATAGTTACGAGTGGTAGGATGGCTTTTTTCCATAATTCTACTTTCAATTTTTGTTTCCAACATGAATGCCTTCTCTAATGAATCAGGTTCCCAAAGACGAACCTCATGTTGAATGTTATCCTTTAAAGTCCCTATGAAGACATCAATCCTTTGATTCTCTTGAATACAATTTACCCTTATATTCAATTTTTGGAAGTCCTCAACGTGCTCTACCATTGAACCCTTTTGTTTGAGCTTTATCAATTGGCTAAAGAAGGTGTTTCTCTTTGTATCCTCATAACGTGTTATCATTTCCTCCATGAAAATTAACTAGGTGACAAGTGGTTTATGAGAACAAAGCCCTATATACCATACAAATTGATTTGGTTCTAAATATAAAGACGCAATACATACATTTTGTAACAGTTGCACATCATGTAGATCAAAGTATTTCTCCATATGTAGTATCAATGTTACTGGATCCTTGCCATCAAACTTCCTCATATCTCTTTTTCTTGCTTTTAGGAGCTCGATATTGAAATGAATGTAACTCTGTAGTTTCAAATCTCCAAAATTTGAAATTACGACCTGTGGTAGCCCTTTGTGTTCTCTTTCCAATACCACCAGTCTGATCAAAATTGGATTCTCCAAGAAAGAGTTATGCCCAATCACCCACGATGGCCCGATTATATTTTTTTTAGTAGATCAAACTTGTACAAAGTGCCACGTGTCATTGTTTCAACCCTCGAACCTAAAACTTATACATAGAAAACTACAGTTTGTCCTCTTTCTGTAGCTTCTTACGAAATTTCAAATTGATGATTAGAGAAAATGTTATGATGATTTTCTCTAGGCCACTAGTTTGGGATGTAATTCAGGAGCCTGTAGAAATCCTAAATTCCTTGGATTGCATCTCCGAAAATTTAGCGAAACAAGATCTGAAATTACGGCCCAAGATTCACAACGATTTTGCTGCAACTAGGTTTTAATGTTAGAGTATGAACCTTCATAGAAAACAAGTTATAGCAAAAATGCCATGATGACCCATTTGAGATGGAATTTTGGAGCTTGCAAAAACCATAACTTCTTCAGATCATATCTCCGAAAATATAGCAAGACAATATCTGAAATTCAGACCCAAGTTTCAGAACGATTTCGGCTCAAATGTTTTTTTTTGTTTAGCTTTTGAAATGTCGTTGAAAAAAAGTTATATTGAAAATTCCACAATGACCTGTTTGAAGCAGCGAAACCCTAGAATCCAAAGCTTTGATACCAAATGTTATGAAACCAACTCACAAAAAGATAGAAAAGATAGATGAATGCCTTAGAAATCAGCCTCTTCAAGGGGGAAACCTCCTTTACATTACATAAATTAACAATTCTTGGATGATACAAATGATAAGACCTCCTTTCTATATATATACGAGTCCAAGGGGTCATAATATAATCAGAGTCGACATAACAATAATAATATAAGGGCACAACAATAACAATAGTGGGCTTCTATGGGGCACAGTAATAACAATATGGGGGCTACATTGGAACAACAATATAATAAGGGGGTTGCACTAATAACAGTAATGGGTTACACTAGTAGTATAGGTACCTAACATCTAGAGCATGCATCCCTCCTTGCTACAATAAGCTAGGACTTACGACCCTCCAATACAATGCTCACAGGGATCTCGACCCTCTCCTTAAAACTAGAACTTATGCAACCTACTACATAGAGGGAATCTACCAAGAACTTGTGCCCAAAACCTCCAAACAAACTCGGTCAGCAACTACTCCTACACAACTATACCAGAAATAAGGAAAATAGAACCTTCCTTGTCCTTCTCCACACTTTGGCTTGGATCCTTAGGTCTCCGATACCTCATACTTTCCCTCCTACTTTTGATCAAATACACTATAATGGTGATCAAATGAGTCTCACATTATTCCTTCTTATAGTCTTCTTTGAGGGTGAACTTTATCCATTAAGAGGTGCTCTTCAAGTTGATCTGACTTGATTTTTTATCATGAAACCCCAACTAACTAAGGAAAATTAATTTCTTTCATTTCATCATTACCCCTCATGGTTTCCTTAGGTCACCTTAGCTCCTTTAAGGGTGCTCCACTTGAAACAATGAATACACAATTATTTCTTCACTTGGTTTCACACCCACACCTTGGGTGCAAAACCCCATCGCTTGGGTAATTTTCCCACAAAACCATTTTGTGGTCAAAGTTCTCACAAACCCAACACCTAGGATTATGGAGTACCTTCGAAGCTGCACAAATCAACACATGTCCTTGTCACTCAACTTCCTGATGGCTCCCTAATACATCAAGTTTAGAGACAAAAGACCTACACTAATCGTTATCTTCATGCCCATTCTCACCACCACCCCTTCCCAAAATTTGGCGTTCTTAAAACTTTCATCTCTTCATTGCTTAATTTTTTTTCTCCTCAATTGCTTCCCTCTAAAAAAACCCACTTGTCCCAATATTTCAATGACAATGGCTAGCCCTCTTCTCATATCAATAAAGCATTCAAGAGAATATCTAATCCCAGATCCATTAACCTTCCTGCCTCTCCTCCTCAAGGCCAAATTTCTCTCCTTTACATAAAGGAACCACTGACCTCATAGCAAAAATATTGTTAAAAAAGAACGTTAAAATTGTTTTTAAACCCCACAAAACTTTGAAGTAGATGTTCTAGTCAGCCAAAGATAAGTTTGACCCCATGTTGAATTTGGGGGTTTACCAAATCCCCTATTCATGTGGAAAAGTATACATTGGTCAGACTAGACGTCCCTTCAAATATTACATTAAAGAGAATATTGTTGATACCAATCATCTTAGACTATTGAAGCCATCCATAGTTGAGCTTTCTTTTAACCATAAGCATCTAATTTGATTTGATCAAACCAAAATCCTCATTTCTATTCCTTTTTACAATTCTAGAATCATTAGAGAGGCCCTTGAAATAGAGAAACACCCCGAAAACATTAATCGAAAGGATGGCTATAATTTCAACCATTCTTGGCAACCTGTTATCCACCACTTGAGTCATTAGCTAACCTTTTTTGCATGTTGATATTTAATAATCTCTTGTTATAATAAACATTTTTAATTACTTTTTTTTAGATATTGTTTTCTAATCCAAAAGATTTTCAGATTATTTATCCTTTCATTTTTATTGATTTTTTTAATTTTTACTCTTATTCCCCTTCCTTTTAATAAATTAATTGTTTATGTACTTCTATCATTTCCATTATCCTCATTTTTCTTTTAATACCTCCATCCTATTTATCTTTTTTAATTCTTTTTTAATTTTTCTATTTTAAT